>JBBPBP010000491.1:0-35822 GCA_037974735.1 Cicer chorassanicum
GATTTTGTGTCATTGGTTGAACATTTAGGTCATTCTCGTCTTCCCTAGGCTTATTCTCGTCCAATTAGGGTTTTTAACCAATCTTGTGCATCCAATAAGTACTTTGTGTCATTGGCTGAACATTTAGGTCATTTTCGTCCTCCCTAGGATTATTCTCTTCCAATTAGGGTTTTTAACCAATGTTGTGCATCCAATAAGTACATTTGTGTCATTAGCTGAACATTTAGGTCATTTTCGTCCTCCCTAGGCTTATTCTCTTCCAATTAGGGTTTTTAACCAATCTTGTGCATCCAATAAGTGATTTTGTGTCATTGTTTGAACATTTAGGTCATTTTCGTCCTCCCTAGGCTTTTTCTCGTCCAATTAGGGTTTTTAACCAATCTTGTGCATCCAATAAGTGATTTTGTGTCATTGGTTGAACATTTAGGTCATTTTCGTCCTCCCAAGGCTTATTCTCGTCTAATTAGGGTTTTTAACCAATCTTGTGCATCCAATAAGTACATTTGTGTCATTGGCTGAACATTTAGGTCATTTTCGTCCTCCCTAGGCTTATTCTCGTCCAATTAGGGTTTTGAACCAATCTTGTGCATCCAATAAGTACATTTGTGTCATTGGTTGAACATTTAGGTCATTTTCGTCCTCCCAAGGCTTATTCTCGTCCAATTAGGGTTTTTAACCAATCTTGTGCAGCCAATAAGTGATTTTGTGTCATTGGTTGAACATTTAGGTCATTTTTCATCCTCCCAAGGCTTATTCTCGTCCAATTAGGGTTTTTAACCAATCTTGTGCATCCAATAAGTACATTTGTGTCATTGGTTGAACATTTAGGTCATTTTCGTCCTCCCAAGGCTTATTCTTGTCCAATTAGGGTTTTTAACCAATCTTGTGCATCCAATAAGTGAATTTGTGTCATTGGTTGAACATTTTTGTCATTTTTGTCTTCCCAAGGCTTATTCTCGTCCAATTCGGGTTTTTAACCAATCTTGTGCATCCAATAAGTACATTTGTGTCATTGGTTGAACATTTAGGTCATTTTCATCCTCCCAAGGCTTATTCTCGTCCAATTAGGGTTTTTAACCAATCTTGTGCATCCAATAAGTACATTTGTGTCATTGGTTGAAAATTTAGGTCATTTTCGTCCTCCCAAGGCTTATTCTCGTCCAATTAGGGTTTTTAACCAATCTTGTGCATCCAATAAGTGATTTTGTGTCATTGGTTGATTATTTAGGTCATTTTCGTCCTCCCTAGGCTTATTCTCGTCCAATTAGGGTTTTTAAACAATCTTGTGCATCCAATATGTGATTTTGTGTCATTGGTTGAACATTTAGGTCATTTTCGTCCTCCCTAGGCTTATTCTCCTCCAATTAGGGTTTTTAACCAATCTTGTGCATCCAATAAGTGATTTTGTGTCATTGGTTGAACAGTTAGGTCATTTTCGTCCTCCCAATGCTTATTCTCGTCCAATTAGGGTTTTTAACCAATCTTGTGCATCCAATAAGTGATTTTGTGTCATTGGTTGAACATTTTTGTCATTTTCGTCCTCCCAAGGCTTATTCTCGTCCAATTAGGGTTTTTAACCAATCTTGTGCATCCAATACGTATATTTGTGTCATTGGTTGAACATTTAGGTCATTTTCGTCCTCCCAAGATTTATTCTCGTCCAATTAGGGTTTTTAACCAATCTTGTGCATCCAATAAGGGATTTTGTGTCATTGGTTGAACATTTAGGTCATTTTCGTCCTCCCTAGGCTTATTCTCCTCCAATTAGGGTTTTTAACCAATCTTGTGCATCCAATAAGTGATTTTGTGTCATTGGTTGAACATTTAGGTCATTTTCGTCCTCCCAATGCTTATTCTCTTCCAATTAGGGTTTTTAACCAATCTTGTGCATCCAATAAGTACATTTGTGTCATTGGCTGAACATTTAGGTCATTTTCGTCCTCCCTAGGCTTATTCTCTTCCAATTAGGGTTTTTAACCAATCTTGTGCATCCAATAAGTACATTTGTGTCATTGGCTGAACATTTAGGTCATTTTCGTCCTCCCTAGGCTTATTCTCTTCCAATTAGGGTTTTTAACCAATGTTGTGCATCCAATAAGTACATTTGTGTCATTGGTTGAACATTAGGTCATTTTCGTCCTCCCAAGGCTTATTCTCGTCCAATTAGGGTTTTTAACCAATCTTGTGCATCCAATAAGTGATTTTGTGTCATTGTTTGAACATTTAGGTCATTTTCGTCCTCCCAAGGCTTATTCTCGTCCAATTAGGGTTTTGAACCAATCTTGTGCATCCAATAAGTGATTTTGTTTCATTGGTTGAACATTTAGGTCATTTCGTCCTCCCTAGGCTTATTCTCGTCCAATTAGGGTTTTGAACCAATCTTGTGCATCCAATAAGTACATTTGTGTCATTGGTTGAAAATTTAGGTCATTTTCGTCCTCTCTAGGCTTATTCTTGTCCAATTAGGGTTTTTAACTAATCTTGTGCATCCAATAAGTACATTTGTGTCATTGGCTGAACATTTATGTCATTTTCGACCTCCCTAGGCTTATTCTCGTCCAATTAGGGTTTTTATACAATCTTGTGCATACAATAAGTGATTTTGTGTCATTGGTTGAACATTTAGGTCATTTACATCCTCCCTAGGCTTATTCTCCTCCAATTAGGGTTTTTAACCAATCTTGTGCATCCAATAAGTGATTTTGTGTCATTGGTTGAACATTTTTGTCATTTTTGTCCTCCCAAGGCTTATTCTCGTCCAATTCGGGTTTTTAACCAATCTTGTGCATCCAATAAGTACATTTGTGTCATTGGTTGAACATTTAGGTCATTTTCGTCCTCCCAAGGCTTATTCTCGTCCAATTAGGGTTTTTAACCAATCTTGTGCATCCAATAAGTGATTTTGTGTCATTGGTTGAACATTTAGGTCAATTTCGTCCTCCCAATACTTATTCTCGTCCAATTAGGGTTTTTTAACAATCTTGTGCATCCAATAAGTACATTTGTGTCATTAGTTGAACATTTAGGTCATTTATGACCTCCAAAAGCTTATTCTCGTCCAATTAGGGTTTTTAACCAATCTTGTGCATCCAATAAGTGATTTTGTGTCATTGGTTGAACATTTAGGTCATTTTCGTCCTCCCTAGGCTTATTCTCGTCCAATTAGGGTTTTTAACCAATCTTGTGCATCCAATAAGTGATTTTGTGTCATTGGTTGAACATTTAGGTCATTTTCGTCCTCCCTAGGCTTATTCTCGTCCAATTAGGGTTTTGAACCAATCTTGTGCATCCAATAAGTGATTTTGTGTCATTGTTTGAACATTTAGGTAATTTTCGTCCTCCTAAGGCTTATTCTCGTCCAATTAGGGTTTTTAACCAATCTTGTGCATAAAATAAGTGATTTTGTGTCATTGGTTGAACATTTAGGTCATTTTCGTCCTCCCAAGGCTTATTGTCGTACAATTAGGGTTTTTAACCAATCTTGTGCATCCAATAAGTGATTTTGTGTCATTGGTTGAACATTTAGGTCATTTTCGTCCTCCCAAGGCTTATTCTCGTCCAATTAGGGTTTTTAACCAATCTTGTGCATCCAATAAGTACATTTGTGTCATTGGTTAAACATTTAGGTCATTTTTCGTCCTCCCAATGCTTATTCTCGTCAAATTTGGGTTTTTAACCAATCTTGTGCATCTAATAAGTGATGTTGTGTCATTGGTTGAACATTTAGGTCATTTTCGTCCTCCCAAGGCTTATTCTCGTCCAATTAGGGTTTTTAACCAATCTTGTGCATCCAATAAGTACATTTGTGTCATTGGTTGAACATTTAGGTCATTTTCGTCCTCCCTAGGCTTATTCTCGTCAATTTAGGGTTTTTAACCAATCTTGTGCATCCAATAAGTGATTTTGTGTCATTGGTTGAACATTTAGGTCATTTTCGTCCTCCCAAGGCTTATTCTCGTCCAATTAGGGTTTTTAACCAATCTTGTGCATCCAATAAGTACATTTGTGTCATTGGTTGAACATTTAGGTCATTTTCGTCCTCCCAAGGCTTATTCTCGTCCAATTAGGGTTATTAACCGATCTTGTGCATCCAATAAGTGATTTTTTGTTATTGGTTGAACATTTAGGTCATTTTCGTCCTCCCAAGGCTTATTCTTGTCCAATTAGGGTTTTTAACAAATCTTGTGCATCCAATAAGTACATTTGTGTCATTGGTTGAGTATTTAGGTCATTTTCGTCCTCCCAAGGCTTATTCTCGTCCAATTAGGGTTATTAACCAATCTTGTGCATCCAATAAGTGATTTTGTGTCATTGGTTGAACATTTAGGTCATTTTCGTCCTCCCAAGGCTTATTCTCGTCCAATTAGCGTTTTTAACCAATCTTGTGCATCCAATAAGTACATTTGTGTCATTGGTTGAACATTTAGGTCATTTTCATCCTCCCAAGGCTTATTCTCGTCCAATTAGGGTTTTTAACCAATCTTGTGCATCCAATAAGTGATTTTGTGTCATTGGTTGAATATTTAGGTCATTTTCGTCCTCCCAAGGCTTATTCTCGTCCAATTAGGGTTTTTAACCAAACTTGTGCATCCAATAAGTACATTTGTGTCATTGGTTGAACATTTAGGTCATTTTCGTCCTCCCAAGGCTTATTCTCGTCCAATTAGGGTTTTTAACCAATCTTGTGCATCCAATAAGTACATTTGTGTCATTGGTTGAACATTTAGGTCATTTTCGTCCTCCGAAAGCTTATTCTCGTCCAATTAGCGTTTTTAACCAATCTTGTGCATCCAATAAGTACATTTGTGTCATTGGTTGAACATTTAGGTCATTTTCGTCCTCCCAAGGCTTATTCTCGTCCAATTAGGGTTTTTAACCAATCTTGTGCATCCAATAAGTACATTTGTGTCATTGGTTGAACATTTAGGTTATTTTCGTCCTCCCAAGGCTTATTCCAGTTCAATTAGGGTTTTTAACCAATCTTGTGCATCCAATAAGTACATTTGTGTCATTGGTTGAACATTTAGGTCATTTTCGTCCTCCCAAGGCTTATTCTCGTCCAATTAGGGTTTTTAACCAATCTTGTGCATCCAATAAGTACATTTGTGTCATTGGTTGAACATTTAGGTCATTTTCGTCCTCTCAAGGCTTTTTCTTGTCCAATTAGGGTTTTTAACCAATCTTGTGCATCCAATAAGTGATTTTGTGTCATTGGTTGAACATTTAGGTCATTTTCGTCCTCCCAAGGCTTATTCTCGTCCAATTAGGGTTTTTAACCAATCTTGTGCATCCAATAAGTACATTTGTGTCATTGGTTGAACATTTAGGTCATTTTCGTCCTCCCCAAGGCTTATTCTTGTCCAATTAGGGTTTTTAACCAATCTTGTGCATCCAATAAGTGATTTTGTGTCATTGGTTGAACATTTAGGTCATTTTCGTCCTCCCAAGGCTTATTCTCGTCCAATTAGGGTTTTTAACCAATCTTGTGCATCCAATTAGCACATTTGTGTCATTGGTTGAACATTTAGGTCATTTTCGTCCTCCCAAGGCTTATTCTCGTCCAATTAGGGTTTTTAACCAATCTTGTGCATCCAATAAGTACATTTGTGTCATTGGTTGAACATTTAGGTCATTTTCGTCCTCCCAAGGCTTATTCTCGTCCAATTAGGGTTTTTAACCCATCTTGTGCATCCAATAAGTGATTTTGTGTCATTGGTTCAACATTTAGGTCATTTTCGTCCTCCCAAGGCTTATTCTCGTCCAATTAGGGTTTTTAACCAATCTTGTGCATCCAATAAGTGATTTTGTGTCATTGGTTGAACATTTAGGTCATTTTCGTCCTCCCAAGGCTTATTCTCGTCAATTTAAGGTTTTTAACCAATCTTGTGCATCCAATAAGTACATTTGTGTCATTGGTTGAACATTTAGGTCATTTTCGTCCTCCCAAGGCTTATTCTCGTCCAATTAGGGTTTTTAACCAATCTTGTGCATCCAATAAGTACATTTGTGTCATTGGTTGAACATTTAGGTCATTTTCGTCCTCCCAAGGCTTATTCTCGTCCAATTAGGGTTTTTAACCAATCTTGTGCATCCAATAAGTGATTTTGTGTTGTTGGTTGAACATTTAGGTCATTTTGGTCCTCCCAAGGCTTATTCTCGTCCAATTAGGGTTTTTATCCAATCTTGTGCATCCAATAAGTACAGTTGTGTCATTGGTTGAACATTTAGGTCATTTTCGTCCTCCCAAGGCTTATTCTCGTCCAATTAGGGTTTTTAACCAATCTTGTGCATCCAATTAGTACATTTGTGTCATAGGCTGAACATTTAGGTTATTTTCGTCCTCCCAAGGCTGATTCTCGTCCAATTAGGGTTTTTAACCAATCTTGTGCATCCAATAAGTACATTTGTGCATTGGTTGAACATTTAGGTCATTTTCGTCCTCCCAAGGCTTATTCTCGTCCAATTAGGGTTTTTAACCAATCTTGTGCATCCAATAAGTACATTTGTGTCATTGGTTGAACATTTATGTCATTTTCGTCCTCCCAAGGCTTATTCTCGTCCAATTAGGGTTTTTAACCAATCTTGTGCATCCAATAAGTGATTTTGTGTTGTTGGTTGAACATTTAGGTCATTTTCGTCCTCCCAAGGCTTATTCTCGTCCAATTAGGGTTTTTAACCAATCTTGTGCATCCAATAACTACATTTGTGTCATTGGTTGAACATTTAGGTCATTTTCGTCCTCCCAAGGCTTATTCTCGTCCAATTAGGGTTTTTAACCAATCTTGTGCATCCAATAAGTACATTTGTGTCATTGGTTGAACATTTAGGTCATTTTCGTCCTCCCAAGGCTTATTCTCGTCCAATTAGGGTTTTTTACCAATCTTGTGCATCCAATAAGTGATTTTGTGTCATTGGTTGAACATTTAGGTCATTTTTGTCCTCCCAAGGCTTATTCTCGTCCAATTAGGGTTTTTAAACAATCTTGTGCATCCAATAAGTGATTTTGTGTCATTGGTTGAACATTTAGGTCATTTTCTTCTTCCCAAGGATTATTCTCGTCCAATTAGGGTTTTTAACCAATCTTGTGCATCCAATAATTGATTTTGTGTCATTGGTTGAACATTTAGGTCATTTTCGTCCTCCCAAGGCTTATTCTCGTCCAATTAGGGTTTTTAACCAATCTTGTGCATCCAATAAGTACATTTGTGTCATTGGTTGAACATTTAGGTCATTTTCGTCCTCCCAAGGCTTATTCTTGTCCAATTAGGGTCTTTAACCAATCTGGTGCTTCCAATAAGTGATTTTATGTCATTGGTTGAACATTTAGGTCATTTTCGTCCTCCCAAGGCTTATTCTCGTCCAATTAGGGTTTTTAACCAATCTTGTGCATCCAATAAGTACATTTGTGTCATTGGTTGAACATTTAGGTCATTTTCGTCCTCCCAAGGCTTATTCTCGTCCAATTATGGTTTTTATCCAATCTTGTGCATCCAATAAGTACATTTGTGTCATTGGTTGAACATTTAGGTCATTTTCGTCCTCCCAAGGCTTATTCTCGTCCAATTAGGGTTTTTAACCAATCTTGTGCATCCAATAAGTGCTTTTGTGTTGTTGGTTGAACATTTAGGTCATTTTCGTCCTCCCAAGGCTTATTCTCGTCCAATTAGGGTTTTTAACCAATCTTGTGCATCCAATAAGTACATTTGTGTCATTGGTTGAACATTTAGGTCATTTTCGTCCTCCCAAGGCTTATTCTCGTCCAATTAGGGTTTTTAACCAATCTTGTGCATCCAATAAGTACATTTGTGTCATTGGTTGAACATTTAGGTCATTTTCGTCCTCCCAAGGCTTATTCTCGTCCAATTAGGGTTTTTAACCAATCTTGTGAATCCAATAAGTGATTTTCTGTCATTGGTTGAACATTTAGGTCATTTTCGTCCTCCCAAGGCTTATTCTCGTCCAATTAGGGTTTTTAACCAATCTTGTGCATCCAATAAGTACATTTGTGTCATTGGTTGAACATTTAGGTCATTTTCGTCCTCCCAAGGCTTATTCTCGTGCAATTAGGGTTTTTAACCAATCTTGTGCATCCAATAAGTACATTTGTGTCATTGGTTGAACATTTAGGTCATTTTTGTCTTCCCAAGGCTATTTCTCGTCCAATTAGGGTTTTTAACCAATCTTGTGCATCCAATAAGTACATTTGTGTCATTGGTTGAACATTTTGGTCATTTTCGTCCTCCCAAGGCTTATTCTCGTCCAATTAGGGTTTTTAACCAATCTTGTGCATCCATTAAGTACATTTGTGTCATTGGTTGAACATTTAGGTCATTTTCGTCCTCCCAAGGCTTATTCTCGTCCAATTAGGGTTTTTAACCAATCTTGTGCATCCAATAAGTACATTTGTGTCATTGGTTGAACATTTAGGTCATTTTCGTCCTCCCATGGCTTATTCTCGTCCAATTCGGGTTTTTAACCAATCTTGTGCATCCAATAAGTACATTTGTGTCATTGGTTGAACATTTAGGTCATTTTCGTCCTCCCAAGGCTTATTCTCGTCCAATTAGGGTTTTTAACCAATCTTGTGCATCCAATAAGTACATTTGTGTCATTGGTTGAACATTTAGGTCATTTTCGTCCTCCCAAAGCTTATTATCGTCCAATTAGGGTTTTTAACCAATCTTGTGCATCCAATAAGTGATTTTGTGTCATTGGTTGAACATTTAGGTCATTTTCGTCCTCCCAATGCTTATTCTCGTCCAATTAGGGTTTTTAACCAATCTTGTGCATCCAATAAGCGATTTTGTGTCATTGGTTGAACATTTAGGTCATTATCGTCCTCCCTAGGCTTATTCTCGTCCAATTAGGATTTTTAACCAATCTTGTGCATCCAATAAGTACATTTGTGTCATTGGCTGAACATTTAGGTCATTTTCGTCCTCCCTAGGCTTATTCTCTTCCAATTAGGGTTTTTAACCAATCTTGTGCATCCAATAAGTACATTTGTGTCATTGGCTGAACATTTAGGTCATTTTCGTCCTCCCTAGGCTTGTTCTCTTCCAATTAGGGTTTTTAACCAATCTTGTGCATCCAATAAGTACATTTGTGTCATTGGCTGAACATTTAGGTCATTTTCGTCCTCCCTAGGCTTATTCTCTTCCAATTAGGGTTTTTAACCAATGTTGTGCATCCAATAAGTACATTTGTGTCATTGGTTGAACATTAGGTCATTTTCGTCCTCCCAAGGCTTATTCTCGTCCAATTAGGGTTTTTAACCAATCTTGTGCATCCAATAAGTACATTTGTGTCATTGGTTGAACATTTAGGTCATTTTCGTCCTTCCAAGGCTTATTCTCGTCCAATTAGGGTTTTTAACCAATCTTTTGCATCCAATAAGTACATTTGTGTCATTGTTTGAACATTTAGGTCATTTTCGTCCTCCCAAGGCTTATTCTCGTCCAATTAGGGTTTTTAACCAATCTTGTGCATCCAATAAGTGATTTTGTGTCATTGTTTGAAGATTTAGAGCATTTTCGTCCTCTCAAGGCTTATTCTCATCCAATTAGGGTTTTTAACCAATCTTGTGCATCCAATAAGTACATTTGTGTCATTGGTTGAACATTTAGGTCATTTTCGTCCTCCCTAGGCTTATTCTCGTCCAATTAGGGTTTTTAACCAATCTTGTGCATCCAATAAGTGATTTTGTGTCATTGGTTGAACATTTAGGTCATTTTCGTCCTCCCAAGGCTTATTCTCGTCCAATTAGGGTTTTTAACCAATCTTGTGCATCCAATAAGTACATTTGTGTCATTGGTTGAACATTTAGGTCATTTTCGACCACCCAAGGCTTATTCTCGTCCAATTAGGGTTAGTTACCAATCTTGTGCATCCAACAAGTGATTTTGTGTCATTGGTTGAACATTTAGGTCATTTTCGTCCTCCCAAGACTTATTCTCGTCCAATTAGGGTTTTTAACCAATCTTGTGCATCCAATAAGTGCATTTGTGTCATTGGTTGAACATTTAGGTCATTTTCGTCCTCCCAAGGCTTATTCTCGTCCAATTAGGGTTTTTAACCAATCTTGTGCATCCAATAAGTACATTTGTGTCATTGGTTGAACATTTAAGTCATTTTCGTCCTCCCAAGGCTTATTCTCGTCCAATTAGGGTTTTTAACCAATCTTGTGCATCCAATAAGTACATTCGTGTCATTGGTTGAACATTTAGGTCATTTTCGTCCTCCCAAGGCTTATTCTCGTCCAATTAGGGTTTTTAACCAATCTTGTGCATCCAATAAGTACATTTGTGTCATTGGTTGAACATTTAGGTCATTTTCGTCCTCCCAAGGCTTATGCTCGTCCAATTAGGGTTTTTAACAAATCTTGTGTATCCAATAAGTGATTTTGTGTCATGGGTTGAACATTTAGGTCATTTTCGTCCTCCCAAGGCTTATTCTCGTCCAATTAGGGTTTTTAACCAATCTTGTGCATCCAATAAGTACATTTGTGTCATTGGTTGAACATTTAGGTCATTTTCGTCCTCCCAAGGCTTATTCTCGTCCAATTAGGGTTTTTAACCAATCTTGTGCATCCAATAAGTACATTTGTGTCATTGGTTGAACATTTAGGTCATTTTCGTCCTCCTAAGGCTTATTCTCGACCAATTACAATTTTTAACCAATCTTGTGCATCCAATAAGTGATTTTGTGTCATTGGTTGAACATTTAGGTCATTTTCGTCCTCCCAAGGCTTATTCTCATCCAATTAGGGTTTTTCTCCAATATTGTGCATCCAATAAGTGATTTTGTGTCATTGGTTGAACATTTAGGTCATTTTCGTCCTCCCAAGGCTTATTCTCGTCCAATTAGGGTTTTTAACCAATCTTGTGCATCCAATAAGTACATTTGTGTCATTGGTTGAACATTTAGGTCATTTTCGTCCTCCCAAGGCTTATTCTTGTCCAATTATGATTTTTAAACAATCTTGTGCATCCAATAAGTACATTTGTGTCATTGGTTGAACATTTAGGTCATTTTCGTCCTCCCAAGGCTTATTCTCGTCCAATTATGGTTTTTAAACAATATTGTGCATCCAATAAGTGATTTTGTGTCATTGGTTGAACATTTAGGTCATTTTCGTCCTCCCAAGGCTTATTCTCGTCCAATTAGGGTTTTTAACCAATCTTGTGCATCCAATAAGTACATTTGTGTCATTGGTTGAACATTTAGGTCATTTTCGTCCTCCCAAGGCTTATTCTCGTCCAATTTGGGTTTTTAACCAATCTTGTGCATCCAATAAGTACATTTGTGTCGTTGGTTGAACATTTAGGTCATTTTCGTCCTCCCAAGGCTTATTCTCGTCCAATTAGGGTTTTTAACCAATCTTGTGCATCCAATAAGTACATTTGTGTCATTGGTTGAACATTTAGGTCATTTTCGTCCTCCCAAGGCTTATTCTCGTCCAATTAGGGTTTTTAACCAATATTGTGCATCCAATAAGTGATTTTGTGTCATTGGTTAAACATTTAGGTCATTTTCGTCCTCCCTAGGCTTATTCTCGTCCAATTAGGGTTTTTAACCAATCTTGTGCATCCAATAAGTACATTCGTGTCATTGGTTGAACATTTAGGTCATTTTCTTCCTCCCAAGGCTTATTCTCGTCCAATTAGGGTTTTTAACCAGTCTTGTGCATCCAATAAGTGATTTTGTGTCATTGGTTGAACATTTTTGTCATTTTCGTCCTCCCAAGACTTATTCTCGTCCAATTAGGATTTTTAACCAATCTTGTGCATCCAATAAGTACATTTGTGTCATTGGTTGAACATTTAGGTCATTTTCATCCTCCCAAGGCTTATTCTCGTCCAATTAGGGTTTTTAACCAATTTTGTGCATCCAATAAGTGATTTTGTGTCATTGGTTGAACATTTTTGTCATTTTCGTCCTCCCAAGGCTTATTCTCGTCCAATTAGGGTTTTTAATCAATCTTGTGCATCTAATAAGTGATTTTGTGTCATTGGTTGATTATTTAGGTCATTTTGGTCCTCCCTAGGCTTATTCTCGTCCAATTAGGGTTTTTAAACAATCTTGTGCATCCAATATGTGATTTTGTGTCATTGGTTGAACATTTAGGTCATTTTCGTCCTCCCTAGGCTTATTCTCCTCCAATTAGGGTTTTTAACCAATCTTGTGCATCCAATAAGTGATTTTGTGTCATTGGTTGAACATTTAGGTCATTTTCGTCCTCCCAATGCTTATTCTCTTCCAATTAGGGTTTTTAACCAATCTTGTGCATCCAATAAGTACATTTGTGTCATTGGCTGAACATTTAGGTCATTTTCGTCCTCCCTAGGCTTATTCTCTTCCAATTAGGGTTTTTAACCAATCTTGTGCATCCAATAAGTACATTTGTGTCATTGGTTGAACTTTAGGTCATTTTCGTCCTCCCAAGGCTTATTCTTGTCCAATTAGGGTTTTTAACCAATCTTGTGCATCCAATAAGTGATTTTGTGTCATTGGTTGAACATTTTTGTCATTTTCGTCCTCCCAAGGCTTATTCTCGTCCAATTATGGTTTTTAACCAATCTTGTGCATCCAATAAGTACATTTGTGTCATTGGTTGAACATTTAGGTCATTTTCATCCTCCCAAGGCTTATTCTCGTCCAATTAGTGTTTTTAACCAATCTTGTGCATCCAATAAGTGATTTTGTGTCATTGGTTGAACATTTTTGTCATTTTCGTCCTCCCAAGGCTTATTCTCGTCCAATTAGGGTTTTTAACCAATCTTGTGCATCTAATAAGTGATTTTGTGTCATTGGTTGATTATTTAGGTCATTTTGGTCCTCCCTAGGCTTATTCTCGTCCAATTAGGGTTTTTAAACAATCTTGTGCATCCAATAAGTGATTTTGTGTCATTGGTTGAACATTTAGGTCATTTTCGTCCTCCCAATGTTTATTCTCGTCCAATTAGGGTTTTTAACCAATCTTGTGCATCCAATAAGTACATTTGTGTCATTGGTTGAACATTTAGGTCATTTTCGTCCTCCCAAGGCTTATTCTCGTCCAATTAGGGTTTTTAACCAATCTTGTGCATCCAATAAGTACATTTGTGTCATTGGTTGAACATTTAGGTCATTTTCGTCCTCCCAAGGCTTATTCTCGTCCAATTAGGGTTTTTAACCAATATTGTGCATCCAATAAGTGATTTTGTGTCATTGGTTAAACATTTAGGTCATTTTCGTCCTCCCTAGGCTTATTCTCGTCCAATTAGGGTTTTTAACCAATCTTGTGCATCCAATAAGTACATTTGTGTCATTGGTTGAACTTTAGGTCATTTTCGTCCTCCCAATGCTTATTCTTGTCCAATTAGGGTTTTTAACCAATCTTGTGCATCCAATAAGTGATTTTGTGTCATTGGTTGAACATTTTTGTCATTTTCGTCCTCCCAAGACTTATTCTGGTCCAATTAGGGTTTTTAACCAATCTTGTGCATCCAATAAGTACATTTGTGTCATTGGTTGAACATTTAGGTCATTTTCATCCTCCCAAGGCTTATTCTCGTCCAATTAGGGTTTTTAACCAATCTTGTGCATCCAATAAGTGATTTTGTGTCATTGGTTGAACATTTTTGTCATTTTCGTCCTCCCAAGGCTTATTCTCGTCCAATTAGGGTTTTTAATCAATCTTGTGCATCTAATAAGTGATTTTGTGTCATTGGTTGATTATTTAGGTCATTTTGGTCCTCCCTAGGCTTATTCTCGTCCAATTAGGGTTTTTAAACAATCTTGTGCATCCAATATGTGATTTTGTGTCATTGGTTGAACATTTAGGTAATTTTCGTCCTCCCTAGGCTTATTCTCCTCCAATTAGGGTTTTTAACCAATCTTGTGCATCCAATAAGTGATTTTGTGTCATTGGTTGAACATTTAGGTCATTTTCGTCCTCCTAATGCTTATTCTCGTCCAATTAGGGTTTTTAACCAATCTTGTGCATCCAATAAGCGATTTTGTGTCATTGGTTGAACATTTAGGTCATTATCGTCCTCCCTAGGCTTATTCTCGTCCAATTAGGGTTTTTAACCAATCTTGTGCATCCAATAAGTACATTTGTGTCATTGGCTGAACATTTAGGTCATTTTCGTCCTCCCTAGGCTTATTCTCTTCCAATTAGGGTTTTTAACCAATCTTGTGCATCCAATAAGTACATTTGTGTCATTGGCTGAACATTTAGGTCATTTTCGTCCTCCCTAGGCTTATTCTCTTCCAATTAGGGTTTTTAACCAATGTTGTGCATCCAATAAGTACATTTGTGTCATTGGTTGAACATTAGGTCATTTTCGTCCTCCCAAGGCTTATTCTCGTCCAATTAGGGTTTTTAACCAATCTTGTGCATCCAATAAGTGATTTTGTGTCATTGTTTGAACATTTAGGTCATTTTCGTCCTCCCAAGGCTTATTCTCGTCCAATTAGGGTTTTGAACCAATCTTGTGCATCCAATAAGTGATTTTGTTTCATTGGTTGAACATTTAGGTCATTTCGTCCTCCGAAGGCTTATTCTCGTCCAATTAGGGTTTTGAACCAATGTTGTGCATCCAATACGTACATTTGTGTCATTGGCTGAACATTTATGTCATTTTCGTCCTCCCTAGGCTTATTCTCGTCCAATTAGGGTTTTTAACCAATCATGTGCATCCAATAAGTACATTTGTGTCATTAGCTGAACATTTAGGTCATTTTCGTCCTCCCAAGGCTTATTCTCGACCACTTAGGGTTTTTAACCAATCTTGTGCATCCAATACGTACATTTGTGTCATTGGTTGAACATTTAGGTAATTTTCGTCCTCCCAAGGCTTATTCTCGTCCAATTAGGGTTTTTAACCAATCTTGTGCATCCAATAAGTGATTTTGTGTCATTGTTTGAACATTTAGGTCATTTTTGTCCTCCCAAGGCTTATTCTCGTCCAATTAGGGTTTTTAACCAATCTTGTGCATCCAATAAGTGATTTTGTGTCATTGGTTGTACATTTATGTCATTTTCGTCCTCCCAAGGCTTATTCTCGACCACTTAGGGTTTTTAACCAATCTTGTGCATCCAATACGTACATTTGTGTCATTGGTTGAACATTTAGGTCATTTTCGTCCTCCCAAGGCTTATTCTCGTCCAATAAGGGTTTTTAACCAATCTTGTGCATCCAATAAGTGATTTTGTGTCATTGGTTGAACATTTATGTCATTTTCGTCCTCCCAAGGCTTATTCTCGTCCAATTAGGGTTTTTAACCAATCTTGTGCATCCAATAAGTGATTTTGTGTCATTGTTTGAACATTTAGGTCATTTTTGTCCTCCCAAGGCTTATTCTCGTCCAATTAGGGTTTTTAACCAATCTTGTGCATCCAATAAGTGATTTTGTGTCATTAGTTGAACATTTACGTCATTTTCGTCCTCCCAAGGCTTATTCTCGGCCAATCAGGGTTTTTAACCAATCTTGTGCATCCAATAAGTACATTAGTGTCATTGGTTAAACATTTAGGTCATTTTCGTCCTCCCAAAGCTTATTCTCGTCCAATTTGGGTTTTTAACCAATCTTTTGCATCCAATAAGTACATTTGTGTCATTGTTTGAACATTTAGGTCATTTTCGTCCTCCAAAGGCTTATTCTCGTCCAATTAGGGTTTTTAACCAATTTTGTGCATCCAATAAGTACATTTCTGTAATTGGTTGAACATTTAGGTCATTTTCATCCTCCCAAGGCTTATTCTCGTCCAATTAGGGTTTTTAACCAATCTTGTGCATCCAATAAGTGATTTTGTGTCATTGTTTGAACATTTAGGTCATTTTTGTCCTCCCAAGGCTTATTCTCGTCCAATTAGGGTTTTTAACCAATCTTGTGCATCCAATAAGTACATTTGTGTCATTGGTTGAACATTTAGGTCATTTTCGTCCTCCCAAGGCTTATTCTCGTCCAATTAGTGTTTTGAACCAATCTTGTGCATCCAATAAGTGATTTTGTGTCATTGTTTGAACATTTAGGTCATTTTTGTCCTCCCAATGCTTATTCTCGTCCAATTAGGGTTTTTAAATAAGTGATTTTGTGTCATTGGTTGAACATTTAGGTCATATTCGTCCTCCCTAGGCTTATTCTCGTCCAATTAGGGTTTTTAACCAATCTTGTGCATCCAATAAGTACATTTGTGTCATTGGTTGAACATTTAGGTAATTTTCGTCCTCCCTAGGCTTATTCTCGTCCAATTAGGGTTTTCAACCAATCTTGTGCATCCAATAAGTGATTTTCTGTCATTTTTTGAATATTTAGGTCATTTTCGTCCTCCCAAGGCTTATTCTCGTCCAATTAGGGTTTTGAACCAATCTTGTGCATCCAATAAGTGATTTTGTGTCATTGGTTGAACATTTAGGTAATTTTCGTTCTCCCTAGGCTTATGCTCATCCAATTAGGGTTTTTAACCAATCTTGTGCATCCAATAAGTACATTTGTGTCATTGGTTGAACATTTAGGTCATTTTCGTCCTCCCAAGGCTTATTCTCGTCCAATTAGGGTTTTTAACCAATCTTGTGCATCCAATAAGTGATTTTGTTTCATTGGTTGAACATTTAGGTCATTTTCGTGCTCCCAAGGCTTATTCTCATCCAATTAAGGTTTTTAACCAATCTGGTGCATCCAATAAGTACATTTGTGTCATTGGTTGAACATTTAGGTCATTTTTGTCCTCCCAAGGCTTATTCTCGTCCAATTAGGGTTTTTAACCAATCTTGTGCATCCAATAAGTACATTTGTGTCATTGGTTGAACATTTAGGTCATTTTCGTCCTCCCAAGGCTTATTCTCGTCCAATTAGGGTTTTTAACCAAACATGTGCATCCGATAAGTACATTTGTGTCATTGGTTGAACATTTAGGTCATTTTCGTCCTCCCAAGGCTTATTCTCGTCCAATTAGGGTTTTTAACCAGTCTTGTGCATCCAATAAGTACATTTGTGTCATTGGTTGAACATTTAGGTCATTTTCGTCCTCCCAAGGCTTATTCTCGTCCAATTAGGGTTTTTAACCAATCTTGTGCATCCAATAACTACATTTGTGTCATTGGTTGAACATTTAGGTCATTTTCGTCCTCCAAAGGCTTATTCTCGTCCAATTAGGGTTTTTAACCAATCTTGTGCATCCAATAAGTGATTTTGTGTCATTGGTTGAACATTTAGGTCATTTTCGTCCTCCCAAGGTTTATTCTCGTCCAATTAGGGTTTTTAACCAATCTTGTGCATCCAATAAGTGATTTTGTGTCATTGGTTGAACATTTAGGTCATTTTCGTCCTCCCAAGGCATATTCTCGTCCAATTAGGGTTTTGAACCAATCTTGTGCATCCAATAAGTACATTTGTGTCATTCGTTGAACTTTTAGGTCATTTTCGTCCTCCCAAGGCTTATTCTCGTCCAATTAGGGTTTTTAACCAATCTTGTGCATCCAATAAGTACATTTGTGTCATTGGTTGAACATTTAGGTCATTTTCGTCCTCCCAAGGCTTATTCTCGTCCAATTAGGGTTTTTAACCAATCTTGTGCATCCAATAAGTGATTTTGTGCCATTGGTTGAACATTTACGTCCTTTTCCTCCTCCCAAGGCTTATTCTCGTCCAATTAGGGTTTTTAACCAATCTTGTGCATCCAATAAGTGATTTTGTGTCATTGGTTGAACATTTAGGTCATTTTCGTCCTCCCAAGGCTTATTCTCGTCCAATTAGGGTTTTTAACCAATCTCGTGCATCCAATAAGTACATTTGTGTCATTGGTTGAACATTTAGGTCATTTTCGTCCTCCCAAGGCTTATTCTCGTCCAATTAGGGTTTTTAACCAATCTTGTGCATCCAATAAGTACATTTGTGTCATTGGTTGAACATTTAGGTCATTTTCGTCCTCCCAAGGCTTATTCTCGTCCAATTAGGGTTTTTAACCAATCTTGTGCATCCAATAAGTGATTTTGTGTAACTGGTTGAACATTTAGGTCATTTTCGTCCTCCCAAGGCTTGTTCTCGTCCAATTAGGGTTTTTAACCAATCTTGTGCATCCAATAAGTACATTTGTGTCATTGGTTGAATATTTAGGTCATTTTCGTCCTCCCAAGGCTTATTCTCGTCCAATTAGGGTTTTTAACCAATCTTGTGCATCCAATAAGTACGTTTGAGTCATTGGTTGATCATTTAGGTCATTTTCGTCCTCCCAAGGCTTATTCTCGTCCAATTAGGGTTTTTAACCAATCTTGTGCATCCAATAAGTACATTTGTGTCATTGGTTGAACATTTAGGTCATTTTCGTCCTCCCAAGGCTTATTCTCGTCCAATTAGGGTTTTTAAGCAATCTTTTGCATACAATAAGTGATTTTGTGTCGTTGGTTGAACATTTAGGTCATTTTCGTCCTCCATAGGCTTATTCTCGTCCAATTAGGGTTTTTAACCAATCTTGTGCATCCAATAAGTACATTTGTGTCATTGGTTGAACATTTAGGTCATTTTCGTCCTCCCAAGGCTTATTCTCGTCCAATTAGGGTTTTTAACCAATCTTGTGCATCCAATAAGTGATTTTGTGTCATTGGTTGAACATTTAGGTCATTTTCGTCCTCCCAATGTTTATTCTCGTCCAATTAGGGTTTTTAACCAATCTTGTGCATCCAATAAGTACATTTGTGTCATTGGTTGAACATTTAGGTCATTTTCGTCCTCCCAAGGCTTATTCTCGTCCAATTAGGGTTTTTAACCAATCTTGTGCATCCAATAAGTGAATTTGTGTCGTTGGTTGAACATTTAGGTCATTTTCGTCCTCCCAAGGCTTATTCTCGTCCAATTAGGGTTTTTAACCAATCTTGTGCATCCAATAAGTACATTTGTGTCATTGGTTGAACATTTAGGTCATTTTCGTCCTCCCAAGGCTTATTCTCGTCCAATTAGGGTTTTTAACCAATCTTGTGCATCCAATAAGTACATTTGTGTCATTGGTTGAACATTTAGGTCATTTTCGTCCTCCCAAGGCTTATTCTCGTCCAATTAGGGTTTTTAACCAATCTTGTGAATCCAATAAGTGATTTTCTGTCATTGGTTGAACATTTAGGTCATTTTCGTCCTCCCAAGGCTTATTCTCGTCCAATTAGGGTTTTTAACCAATCTTGTGCATCCAATAAGTACATTTGTGTCATTGGTTGAACATTTAGGTCATTTTCGTCCTCCCAAGGCTTATTCTCGTCCAATTAGGGTTTTTAATTAATCTCGTGCATTCAATAAGTGATTTTGTGTCGATGGTTGAACATTTAGATCATTTTTGTCCTCCCAAGGCTTATTCTCGTCCAATTAGGGTTTTTAACCAATCTTGTGCATCCAATAAGTACATTTGTGTCATTGGTTGAACATTTAGGTCATTTTCGTCCTCCCAAGGCTTATTCTCGTCCAATCAAGGTTTTTAACCAATCTTGTGCATCCAATAAGTGATTTTGTGTCATTGGTTGAACATTGAGGTCATTTTCGTCCTCCCTAGGCTTATTCTCGTCCAATTAGGGGTTTTAACCAATCTTGTGCATCCAATAAGTACATTTGTGTCATTGGTTGAACATTTAGGTCATTTTCGTCCTCCCAAGGCTTATTCTCGTCCAATAAGGGTTTTTAACCAATCTTGTGCATCCAATAAGTGATTTTGTGTCATTGGTTGAACATTTATGTCATTTTCGTCCTCCCAAGGCTTATTCTCGTCCAATTAGGGTTTTTAAACAATCTTGTGCATCCAATAAGTGATTTTGTGTCATTGGTTGAACATTTAGGTCATTTTCGTCCTCCCTAATCTTATTCTCCTCCAATTTGGGTTTTGAACCAATCTTGTGCATCCAATAAGTGATTTTGTGTCATTGGTTGAACATTTAGGTCATTTTCGTCCTCCCAATGTTTATTCTCGTCCAATTAGGGTTTTTAACCAATCTTGTGCATCCAATAAGTACATTTGTGTCATTGGTTGAACATTGATAAGGATCTCAAGAGCATGAAGATGATCCATATTTTTAATAAATTAGGATGAACTTTATTTAATTTTATTTGGTTTGTAATAATTCTTAGTTTGCTTTAATTTGGAATTCTAATAGTTTTAATATAGACTTAGTTGATGTTTTATGTAAGTGAAGATACTTTGCTTCCTTACATTTAGTTTATTTTTATAGAAATAAATGATGTAAGCCCAATTTGGGCCTAGAGAATGGTGTCACTTATGACCCATTTAGGTTTAGAGATAATTTTACTATAACTATGAATTTGTAACCTCATTGAAGGGAAGATTTTTTTTTTGAATGAATTAAAATTTCTATAATGAGATTTGTGAGTGAGTTGGGTCTCCTCTTTGAGTTCTTGGATTAGAACTTGCTTGAGTCTTATCAATGGCTTCCTTACCATTGTGGCGATTCTTCATTGGCTTATCAATCATCCTTGATTGTGGCGCCTTCTTCATCTTCTCAACCTAATCTATCTTTTGTTTCTTTATAATTTTTAGTTTCCTTTACATCAAACCCTAATACACAAATTGTGCCGATTTTCGTGTTCAACAACTTGTCATCATATCTCGAGTTCTACACACTTGTTTTCGGTGATTCAACATCCTAACTCGCGTTTCAGAACGTCATCTTTCACCTCGTTTTGGAATCGGCCGATTCTGAGGTTCGTAGCTCCGGTTATCGCGTCCTCCAACAATACGCGATTTTGGATCCAATCCGTAAGTTTCCAACCTAGAACGATCCTTATAGTTTTCAAGTCAAACAAATTCATATCATTTTATTCAATTCCAAACCTAGAGACAAGCTCTGATACCAAATGATATGAATTTGTTTGTCTTGAAAACTATAAGGATCGTTCTAGGTTGGAAACTTACGGATTGGATCCAAAATCGCGTATTGTTGGAGGACGCGATAACCGGAGCTACGAACCTCAGAATCGGCCGATTCCAAAACGAGGTGAAAGATGACGTTCTGAAACGCGAGTTAGGATGTTGAATCACCGAAAACAAGTGTGTAGAACTCGAGATATGATGACAAGTTGTTGAACACGAAAATCGGCACAATTTGTGTATTAGGGTTTGATGTAAAGGAAACTAAAAATTATAAAGAAACAAAAGATAGATTAGGTTGAGAAGATGAAGAAGGCGCCACAATCAAGGATGATTGATAAGCCAATGAAGAATCGCCACAATGGTAAGGAAGCCATTGATAAGACTCAAGCAAGTTCTAATCCAAGAACTCAAAGAGGAGACCCAACTCACTCACAAATCTCATTATAGAAATTTTAATTCATTCAAAAAAAAATCTTCCCTTCAATGAGGTTACAAATTCATAGTTATAGTAAAATTATCTCTAAACCTAAATGGGTCATAAGTGACACCATTCTCTAGGCCCAAATTGGGCTTACATCATTTATTTCTATAAAAATAAACTAAATGTAAGGAAGCAAAGTATCTTCACTTACATAAAACATCAACTAAGTCTATATTAAAACTATTAGAATTCCAAATTAAAGCAAACTAAGAATTATTACAAACCAAATAAAATTAAATAAAGTTCATCCTAATTTATTAAAAATATGGATCATCTTCATGCTCTTGAGATCCTTATCAGGAGGACGAAAATGACCTAAATGTTCAACCAATGACACAAAATCACTTATTGGATGCACAAGACTGGTTAAAAACCCTAATTGGACGAGAATAAGCCTTGGGAGGAAGAAAATGACCTAAATGTTCAACCAATGACACGAATGTACTTATTAGATGCACAAGATTGGTTAAAAACCCTAATTGGACGAGAATAAGTCTTGGGAGGACGAAAATGACAAAAATGTTCAACCAATGACACAAAATCACTTATTGGATGCACAAGATTGGTTAAAAACCCTAATTGGACAAGAATAAGCCTTGGGAGGACGAAAATGACCTAAAGTTCAACCAATGACACAAATGTACTTATTGGATGCACAAGATTGGTTAAAAACCCTAATTGGAAGAGAATAAGCCTAGGGAGGACGAAAATGACCTAAATGTTCAGCCAATGACACAAATGTACTTATTGGATGCACAAGATTGGTTAAAAACCCTAATTGGAAGAGAATAAGCATTGGGAGGACGAAAATGACCTAAATGTTCAACCAATGACACAAAATCACTTATTGGATGCACAAGATTGGTTAAAAACCCTAATTGGAGGAGAATAAGCCTAGGGAGGACGAAAATGACCTAAATGTTCAACCAATGACACAAAATCACATATTGGACGCACAAGATTGTTTAAAAACCCTAATTGGACGAGAATAAGCCTAGGGAGGACCAAAATGACCTAAATAATCAACCAATGACACAAAATCACTTATTAGATGCACAAGATTGGTTAAAAACCCTAATTGGACGAGAATAAGCCTTGGGAGGACGAAAATGACAAAAATGTTCAACCAATGACACAAAATCACTTATTGGATGCACAAGATTGGTTAAAAACACTAATTGGACGAGAATAAGCCTTGGGAGGATGAAAATGACCTAAATGTTCAACCAATGACACAAAATCACTTATTGGATGCACAAGATTGGTTAAAAACCCTAATTGGACGAAAATAAGCCTAGGGAGGACGAAAATGACCTAAATGTTCAGCCAATGACACAAATGTACTTATTGGATGCACAAGATTGGTTAAAAACCCTAATTGGACGAGAATAAGCCTAGGGAGGACGATAATGACCTAAATGTTCAACCAATGACACAAAATCGCTTATTGGATGCAAAAGATTGGTTAAAAACCCTAATTGGAGGAGAATAAGCCTAGGGAGGACGAAAATGACCTAAATGTTCAACCAATGACACAAAATCACATATTGGATGCACAAGATTGTTTAAAAACCCTAATTGGACGAGAATAAGCCTAGGGAGGACCAAAATGACCTAAATAATCAACCAATGACACAAAATCACTTATTAGATGCACAAGATTGGTTAAAAACCCTAATTGGACGAGAATAAGCCTTGGGAGGACGAAAATGACAAAAATGTTCAACCAATGACACAAAATCACTTATTGGATGCACAAGATTGGTTAAAAACCCTAATTGGACGAGAATAAGCCTTGGGAGGATGAAAATGACCTAAATGTTCAACCAATGACACAAATGTATTTATTGGATGCACAAGATTGGTTAAAAACCCTAATTGGACGAGAATAAGCCTTGGGAGGACGAAAATGACAAAAATGTTCAACCAATGACACAAAATCACTTATTGGATGCACAAGATTGGTTAAAAACCCTAATTGGAAGAGAATAAGCCTAGGGAGGACGAAAATGACCTAAATGTTCAGCTAATGACACAAATGTACTTATTGGATGCACAACATTGGTTAAAAACCCTAATTGGAAGAGAATAATCCTAGGGAGGACGAAAATGACCTAAATGTTCAGCCAATGACACAAAGTACTTATTGGATGCACAAGATTGGTTAAAAACCCTAATTGGACGAGAATAAGCCTAGGGAAGACGAGAATGACCTAAATGTTCAACCAATGACACAAAATCGCTTATTGGATGCACAAGATTGGTTAAAAACCCTAATTGGACGAGAATAAGCATTGGGAGGACGAAAATGACCTAAATGTTCAACCAATGACACAAAATCACTTATTGGATGCACAAGATTGGTTAAAAACCCTAATTGGAGGAGAATAAGCCTAGGGAGGACGAAAATGACCTAAATGTTCAACCAATGACACAAAATCACATATTGGATGCACAAGATTGGTTAAAAACCCTAATTGGACGAGAATAAGCCTAGGGAGGACGAAAATGACCTAAATGTTCAGCCAATGACACAAATGTACTTATTGGATGCACAAGATTGGTTAAAAACCCTAATTGGACGAGAATAAGCCTAGGGAGGACGATAATGACCTAAATGTTCAACCGATGACACAAAATCGCTTATTGGATGCAGAAGATTGGTTAAAAACCCTTATTGGACGATAATAAGCCTTGGGAGGACAAAAATGACCTAAATGTTCAACCAATGACACAAATGTACTTATTGGATGCACAAGATTGGTTAAAAACCCTAATTGGACGAGAATAAGCCTTGGGAGGACGAAAATGACCTAAATGTTCAACCAATGACACAAATGTACTTATTGGATGCACAAGATTGGTTAAAAACCCTAATTGGACGAGAATAAGCCTAGGGAGGACGAAAATGACTTAAATGTTCAATCATTGACACAAAATCACTTATTGGATGCACAAGATTGGTTAAAAACCCTAATTGGGAAAGAATAAGCCTTGGGAGGACGAAAATCACCTAAATTTTCAACCAATGACACAAATGTACTTATTGGATTCACAAGATTGGATAAAAACCCTAATTGGACGAGAATAAGCGTTAAGAGGATGAAAATGACCTAAATGTTCAACCAATGACACAAAATCACTTATTGGATGCACAAGATTGGTTAAAAACCCTAATTGGACAAGAATAAGCCTTGGGAGGACGAAAATCACCTAAATTTTCAACCAATGACACAAATGTACTTATTGGATTCACAAGATTGGATAAAAACCCTAATTGGACGAGAATAAGCGTTAAGAGGATGAAAATGACCTAAATGTTCAACCAATGACAAAAAATCACTTATTGGATGCACAAGATTGGTTAAAAACCCTAATTTGACGAGAATAAGCATTCGGAGGACGAAAATGACCTAAATGTTCAACCAATGACAAAAAATCACTTATTGGATGCACTAGATTGGTTAAAAACCCTAATTGGACGAGAATAAGCATTCGGAGGACGAAAATGACTTAAATGTTCAACCAATGACACAAAATCACTTATTGGATGCACAAGATTTGTTAAAAACCCTAATTTGACGAGAATAAGCATTCGGAGGACGAAAATGACCTAAATGTTCAACCAATGACAAAAAATCACTTATTGGATGCACTAGATTGGTTAAAAACCCTAATTGGACGAGAATAAGCATTCGGAGGACGAAAATGACTTAAATGTTCAACCAATGACACAAAATTACTTATTGGATGCACAAGATTGGTTAAAAACCCTAATTGGACGAGAATAAGCCTTGGGAGGACGAAAATGACCTAAATGTTCAACCAATGACACAAATGTACTTATTGGATGCACAAGATTGGTTAAAAACCCTAATTGGACGAGAATAAGCCTAGGGAGGACGAAAATGACTTAAATGTTCAATCATTGACACAAAATCACTTATTTGATGCACAAGATTGGTTAAAAACCCTAATTGGACAAGAATAAGCCTTGGGAGGACGAAAATCACCTAAATTTTCAACCAATGACACAAATGTACTTATTGGATTCACAAGATTGGATAAAAACCCTAATTGGACGAGAATAAGCGTTAAGAGGATGAAAATGACCTAAATGTTCAACCAATGACACAAAATCACTTATTGGATGCACAAGATTAGTTAAAAACCCTAATTGGACGAGAATAAGCCTTGGGAGGACGAAAATGACCTAAATGTTCAACCAATGACACAAAATCACTTATTGGTTGCACAAGATTGGTTAAAAACCCTAATTGGACGAGAATAAGCCTTGGGAGGACGAACTTGACCTAAATGTTCAACCAATGGCACAAATGTACTTATTGGATGCACAAGATTGGTTAAAAACCCTAATTGGACGAGAATAAGCCTTGGGAGGACGAAAATGACCTAAATGTTCAACCAATGACACAAAATCACTTATTAGTTGCACAAGATTGGTTAAAAACCCTAATTGGACGAGAATAAGCCTTGGGTGGACGAAAATGACCTAAATGTTCAACCAATGACACAAAATCACTTATTAGTTGCACAAGATTGGTTAAAAACCCTAATTGGACGAGAATAAGCCTTGGGAGGACGAAAATGACCTAAATGTTCAACCAATGACACAAATGTACTTATTGGATGCACAAGATTGGTTAAAAACCCTAATTGTACGAGAATAAGCCTTGGGAGGACGAAAATGACCTAAATGTTCTACCAATGACCCAAATGTACTTATTGGATGCACAAGATTGGTTAAAAACCATAATTGGACGAGAATAAGCCTTGGGAAATCGAAAATGACCTAAAAGTTCAACCAATGACACAAAATTACTAATTGGATGCACAAGATTGGTTAAAAACCCTAATTGGACGAGAATAAGCCTTGGGAGGACGAAAATGACCTAAATGTTCAACCAATGACACAAATGTACTTATTGGATGCACAAGATTGGTTAAAAACCCTAATTGGACGAGAATAAGCATTGGGAGAACGAAAATGACCTAAATGTTCAACCAATGACACAATTGTACTTATTGGATGCACAAGATTGGTTAAAAACCCTAATTGGACGAGAATAAGCCTTGGGTGGACGAAAATGACCTAAATGTTCAACCAATGACACAAATGTACTTATTAGATGCACAAGATTGGTTAAAAACCATAATTGGACAAGAATAAGCCTTGGGAAATCGAAAATGACCTAAATGTTCAACCAATGACACAAAATCACTAATTGGATGCACAAGATTGGTTAAAAACCCTAATTGGACGAGAATAAGCCTTGGGAGGACGAAAATGACCTAAATGTTCAACCAATGACACAAATGTACTTATTGGATGCACAAGATTGGTTAAAAACCCTAATTGGACGAGAATAAGCATAGGGATGACGAAATTGACCTAAATGTTCAACCAATGACACAAAATCACTTATTGGATGCACAAGATTGGTTAAAAACCCCAATTAATCGAGAATAAGCCTAGGGAGGACGAAAATGACCTAAATGTTCAACTAATGACACAAATGTATTGGATGCACAAGATTGGTTAAAAACCCTAATTGGACGAGAATAAGCCTTGGGAGGACGAAAATGACCTAAATGTTCAACCAATGACACAAATGTACTTATTGGATGCACAAGATTGGTTAAAAACCCTAATTGGACGAGAATAAGCCTTGGGAGGACGAAAATGACCTAAATGTTCAACCAATGACACAAATGTACTTATTGGATGCACAAGATTGGTTAAAAACCCTAATTGGACGAGAATAAAGCTTGGGAGGACGAAAATGACCTAAATGTTCAACCAATGACACAAAATCACTTATTGGATGCACAAGATTGGTTAAAAACCCCTAATTGGACGAGAATAAGCCTTGGGAGGACGAAAATGACCTAAATGTTCAACCAATGACACAAAATCACGTATTGGATGCACAAGATTGGTTAAAAACCCTAATTGGACGAGAATAAGCCTTGGGAGGACGAAAATGACCTAAATGTTCAACCAATGACACAAATGTACTTATTGGATGCACAAGATTGGTTAAAAACCCTAATTGGACGAAAATAAGCCTTGGGAGGACGAAAATGACCTAAATGTTCAACCAATGACACAAATGTACTTATTCGATGCACAAGATTGGTTAAAAACTCTAATTGCACGAGAATAAGCCCTTGGAGGACGAAAAATGACCTAAATGTTCAAACAATGACAAAAATCACTTATTGGATGAACAAGATTGGTTAAAAACCCTAATTGGACGAGAATAAGCCTAGGGAGGACGAAAATGACCTAAATGTTCAACCAATGACACAAAATCACTTATTGGATGCACAAGATTGGTTAAAAACCCTAATTGGACCAGAATAAGCTTTTGGAGGACGAAAATGACCTAAATGTTCAACCAATGACACAAAATCACTTATTGGATGCACAAGATTGGTTAAAAACCCTAATTGGACGAGAATAAGCCTAGGGAGGACGAAAATGACCTAAATGTTCAACCAATGACACAAAATCACTTATTGGATGCACAAGATTGGTTAAAAACCCTAATTGGACGAGAATAAGCCTTCGGAGGACGAAAATGACCTAAATGTTCAACACATGACACAAAATCACTTATTGAATGCACTAGATTGGTTAAAAACCCTAATTGGACGAGAATAAGCCTTGGGAGGATGAAAATGACCTAAATGTTCAACCAATGACACAAATGTACTTATTGGATTCACAAGATTGGTTAAAAACCCTAATTGGACGAGACTAAGCCTTGGGAGGACGAAAATGACCTAAATGTTCAACCAATGACACAAAATCACTTATTGGATGCACAAGATTGGTTAAAAACCCTAATTGGACGAGAATAAGCCTTGGGAGGAAGAAAATGACCTAAATGTTCAACCAATGACACGAATGTACTTATTGGATGCACAAGATTGGTTAAAAACCCTAATTGGACGAGAATAAGCCTTGGGAGGACGAAAATGACAAAAATGTTCAACCAATGACACAAAATCACTTATTGGATGCACAAGATTGGTTAAAAACCCTAATTGGACGAGAATAAGCATTGGGAGGACGAAAATGACCTAAATGTTCAACCAATGACACAAATGTACTTATTGGATGCACAAGATTGGTTAAAAACCCTAATTGGACGAGAATAAGCCTTGGGAGGACGAAAATGACCTAAATGTTCAACCAATGACCCAAAATCACTTATTGGACGCACAAGATTGGTTAAAAACCCTAATTGGACGAGAATAAGCCTTGGGAGGACGAAAATGACCTTAATGTTCAACCAATGACACAAAATCCCTTATTTGATGCACAAGATTGGTTAAAAACCCTAATTGGACGAGAATAAGCCTTGGGAGGACGAAAATGACCTAAATGTTCAACCAATGACACAAATGTACTTATTGGATGCACAAGATTGGTTAAAAACCCTAATTGGACGAGAATAAGCCATGGGAGGACGAAAATAACCTAAGTGTTCAACCAATGACACAAAATCTACTTATTGGATGCACTAGATTGGTTAAAAACCCTAATTGGACGAGAATAAGCCTTGGGAGGACGAAAATGACCTAAATGTTCAACCAATGACACAAATGTACTTATTGGATGCACAAGATTGGTTAAAAACCGTAATTGGACGAGAATAAGCCTTCGGAGGACGAAAATGACCTAAATGTTCAACCAAGGACACAAATGTACTTATTGGATGCACAAGATTGGTTAAAAACCCTAATTGGACGAGAATAAGCCTTGGGAGGACGAAAATGACCTAAATGTTCAACCAATGACACAAATGTACTTATTGGATGCACAAGATTGGTTAAAAACCCTAATTGGACGAGAATAAGCCTTGGGAGGACGAAAATGACCTAAATGTTCAACCAATGACACAAATGTACTTATTGGATGCACAAGATTGGTTAAAAACCCTAATTGGAAAAGAATAAGCCTTGGGAGGACGAAAATGACCTAAATGTTCAACCAATGACACAAAATCACTTATTGGATGCACAAGATTGGTTAAAAACCTTAATTGGACGAGAATAAGCCTTGGGATGACGAAAATGACCTAAATGTTCCACCAATGACACAAATGTACTTATTGGATGCACAAGATTGGTTAAAAACCCTAATTGGACGAGAATAAGCCTAAGGAGGACGAAAATGACCTAAATGTTCAACCAATGACACAAATGTACTTATTGGATGCACAAGATTGGTTAAAAACCCTAATTGGACGATAATAAGCCTTGGGAGGACGAAAAATGACCTAAATGTTCAACGAATGTCACAAAATCACTTATTGGATGCATAAGATTGGTTAAAAACCCTAATTGGACGAGAATAAGCCTTAGGAGGACGAAAATGACCTAAATGTTCAAACAATGACACAAATGTACTTATTGGATGCACAACATTGGTTAAAAACCCTAATTGGACGAGAATAAGCCTTGGGAGGACGAAAATGACCTAAATGTTCAACCAATGACACAAATGTACTTATTGGATGCACAAGATTGGTTAAAAACCCTAATTGGACGAGAATAAGCCTAGGGTGGACGAAAATGACCTAAATGTTTAACCAATGACACAAATGTACTTATTGGATGCACAAGATTGGTTAAAAACCCTAATTGGACGAGAATAAGCCTTGGGAGGACGAAAATGACCTAAATGTTCAACCAATGACTCAAAATCACTTATTGAATGCACAAGATTGGTTAAAAACCCTAATTGGACGAGAATAAGCCTTGGGAGGACGAAAATGACCTAAATGTTCAACCAATGACACAAATGTACTTATTGGATGCACAAGATTGGTTAAAAACCCTAATTGGACGAGAATAAGCCTTGGGAGGACGAAAATTACCTAAATGTTCAACCAATGACACAAAATCACTTATTGGATGCACAAGATTGGTTAAAAACCCTAATTGGATGAGAATAAGCCTTGGGAGGACGAAAATGACCTAAATGTTCAACCAATGACACAAAATCACTTATTGGATGCACAAGATTGGTTAAAAACCCTAAGTGGACGAGAATAAGCCTTGGGAGGACGAAAATGAACTAAATGTTCAACCAATGACACAAATGTACTTATTGGATGCACAATATTGGTTAAAAACCCTATTTGGACGAGAATAAGCATAGGGAGGATGAAAATGACCTAAATGTTCAACCAATGACACAAAATCACTTATTGGATGCACAAGATTGGTTCAAAACCCAAATTGGACGAGAACAAGCCTTGGGAGGACGAAAATGACCTAAATGTTCAACCAATGACACAAAATCACTTATTGGATGCACAAGATTGGTTCAAAACCCTAATTGGACGAGAATAAGCCTTGGGAGGACGAAAATGACCTAAATGTTCAACCAATGACACAAAATCACTTATTGGATGCACAAGATTGGTTAAAAACCCTAAGTGGACGAGAATAAGCCTTGGGAGGACGAAAATGAACTAAATGATCAACCAATGACACAAATGTACTTATTGGATGCACAATATTGGTTAAAAACCCTATTTGGACAAGAATAAGCATAAGGAGGATGAAAATGACCTAAATGTTCAACCAATGACACAAAATCACTTATTGGATGCACAAGATTGGTTCAAAACCCTAATTGGACGAGAATAAGCCTTGGGAGGACGAAAATGACCTAAATGTTCAACCAATGACACAAAATCACTTATTGGATGCACAAGATTGGTTAAAAACCCTAATTGGACGAGAATAAGTCCCTAGAGGACGAAAATGACATTAATGTTCAACCAATGACACAAAATCACTTATTGGATGCACAAGATTGGTTCAAAACCCTAATTGGACGAGAATAAGCCTTGGGAGGACGAAAATGACCTAAATGTTCAACCAATGACACAAAATCACTTATTGGATGCACAAGATTGATTAAAAACCCTAATTGGACGAGAATAAGCCTTGGGAGGTCAAAAATGACCTAAATGTTCAACCAATGACACAAATGTACTTATTGGATGCACAAGATTGGTTAAATACCCTAATTGGACGAGAAAAAGCATTGTGAGGACGAAAATGACCTAAATGTTCAACCAATGACACAAATGTACTTATTGGATGCACAAGATTGGTTAAAAACCCTAATTGGACGAGAATAAGCCTTGGGAGGACGAAAATGACCTAAATGTTCAACCAATGACACAAAATCACTTATTGGATGCACAAGATTGGTTAAAAACCCTAATTGGACGAGAATAAGCCTTAGGAGGACGAAAATGACCTAAATGTATAACCAATGAAACAAAATCACTTATTGGATGCACAAGATTGGTTAAAAACCCTTATTGGACGAGAATAAGCCTTGGGAGGACGAAAATGACCTAAATGTTCAACCAATGACACAAATGTACTTATTGGATGCACAAGATTGGTTAAAAACCCTAATTGGACGAGAATAAGCCTTGGGAGGACGAAAATGACCTAAATGTTCAACCAACGACACAAAATCACTTATTGGATGCAAAAGATTGGTTAAATACCCTAATTTGACGAGAATAAGCCTTGGGAGGACGAAAATGACCTAAATGTTCAACCAATGACACAAATGTACTTATTGGATGCACAAGATTGGTTAAAAACCCTAATTGGACGAGAATAAGCCTTGGGAGGACGAAAATGACCTAAATGTTCAACCAATGAATCAAATGTACTTATTGGATGCACAAGATTGGTTAAAAACCCTAATTGGACGAGAATAAGCCTTGGGAGGACGAAAATGACCTAAATGTTCAACCAACGACACAAAATCACTTATTGGATGCACAAGATTGGTTAAAAACCCTAATTGGACGAGAATAAGACTAGGGAGGACGAAAATGACCTAAATGTTCAACCAATGACACAAAATCACTTATTGGATGCACAAGATTGGTTAAAAACCCTAATTGGACGAGAATAAGACTAAGGAGTACGAAAATGACCTAAATGTTTAACCAATGATACAAATGTACTTATTGGATGCACAAGATTGGTTAAAAACCCGAATTGGACGAGAATATGACTAGGGAGGACGAAAATGGCTTAAATGTTCAACCAATGACACAAATGTACTTATTGGATGCACAAGATTGATTAAAAACCCTAATTGGACGAGAATAAGCATAAGGAGGACGAAAATGACCTAAATGTTCAACCAATGACACAAAATCACTTATTGGATGCACAAGATTGGTTAAAAACCCTAATTGGACGAGAATATGACTAGGGAGGACGAAAATGACCTAAATGTTCAACCAATGACACAAATGTACTTATTGGATGCACAAGATTGGTTAAAAACCCTAATTGGACGAGAATAAGCCTTGGGAGGACGAAAATGACCTAAATGTTCAACCAATGGCACAAAATCACTTATTGGATGCACAAGATTGGTTAAAAACCCTAATTGGACGAGAATAAGCCTAGGGAGGCAAAAACGACCTAAATGTTCAACCAATGGCACAAAATCACTTATTGGATGCACAAGATTGTTTAAAAACCCTAATTGGACGAGAATAAGCCTAGGGAGGACGAAAATGACCTAAATGTTAAACCAATGACACAAAATCACTTATTGGATGCACAAGATTGGTGAAAAACCCTAATTGGACAAGAATAAGCCTTGGGAGGACGAAAATGACCTAAATGTTCAACCAATGACACAAATGTACTTATTGGATGCACAAGATTGGTTAAAAACCCTAATTGGACGAGAATAAGCCTTGGGAGGACGAAAATGACCTAAATGTTCAACCAATGACACAAATGTACTTATTGGATGCACAAGATTGGTTAAAAACCCTAATTGGACGAGAATAAGCCTTGGGAGGACGAAAATGACCTAAATGTTCAACCAATGACAGAAAATCACTTATTGGATTCACAAGATTGGTTAAAAACCCTAATTGGACGAGAATAAGCCTTGGGAGGACGAAAATGACCTAAATGTTCAACCAATGACACAAATGTACTTATTGGATGCACAAGATTGGTTAAAAACCCTAATTGGACGAGAATAAGCCTTGGGAGGACGAAAATGACCTAAATGTTCAACCAATGACACAAATGTACTTATTCGATGCACAAGATTGGTTAAAAACCTTAATTGGACGAGAATAAGCCTTGACAGGACGAAAATGACCTAAATGTTCAACCAACGACACAAAATCACTTATTGGATGCACAAGTTTGGTTAAAAACCCTAATTGGACGAGAATAAGCCTTGGGAGGACGAAAATGACCTAAATGTTCAACCAATGACACAAATGTACTTATTGGATGCACAAGATTGGTTAAAAACCCTAATTGGACGAGAATAAGCATAGGGATGACGAAATTGACCTAAATGTTCAACCAATGACACAAAATCACTTATTGGATGCACAAGATTGGTTAAAAACCCCAATTAATCGAGAATAAGCCTAGGGAGGACGAAAATGACCTAAATGTTCAACTAATGACACAAATGTATTGGATGCACAAGATTGGTTAAAAACCCTAATTGGACGAGAATAAGCCTTGGGAGGACGAAAATGACCTAAATGTTCAACCAATGACACAAATGTACTTATTGGATGCACAAGATTGGTTAAAAACCCTAATTGGACGAGAATAAGCCTTGGGAGGACGAAAATGACCTAAATGTTCAACCAATGACACAAATGTACTTATTGGATGCACAAGATTGGTTAAAAACCCTAATTGGACGAGAATAAGCCTTGGGAGGACGAAAATGACCTAAATGTTCAACCTATGACACAAATTTACTTATTGGATGCAAAAGATTGGTTAAAAACCCTAATTGGACGAGAATAAGCCTAGGGAGGATGAAAATGACCTAAATGTTCAACCAATGACACAAAATCACTTATTGGATGCACAAGATTGGTTAAAAACCCTAATTGGACGAGAATAAGCCTTGGGAGGACGAAAATGACCTAAATGTTCAACCAATGACACAAATGTACTTATTGGATGCACAAGATTGGTTAAAAACCCTAATTGGACGAGAATAAGCCTGGGGAGGACGAAAATGACCTAAATGTTCAACCAATGACACAACATCACTTATTGGATGCACAAGATTGGTTTAAAATCCTAATTGGACGAGAATAAGCCTTGGGAGGACAAAAATGACCTAAATGTTCAAACAATGACACAAAATCACTTATTGGATGCACAAGATTGGTTCAAAACCCTAATTGGACGAGAATAAGCCTAGGGAGGACGAAAATGACCTAAATGTTCAACCAATGACACAAAATCACTTATTGGATGCACAAGACTGGTTAAAAACCCTAATTGGACGAGAATAAGCCTTGGGAGGAAGAAAATGACCTAAATGTTCAACCAATGACACGAATGTACTTATTGGATGCACAAGATTGGTTAAAAACCCTAATTGGACGAGAATAAGCCTTGGGAGGACGAAAATGACAAAAATAATCAACCAATGACACAAAATCACTTATTAGATGCACAAGATTGGTTAAAAACCCTAATTGGACGAGAATAAGCCTAGGGAGGACGATAATGACCTAAATGTTCAACCAATGACACAAAATCGCTTATTGGATGCACAAGATTGGTTAAAAACCCTAATTGGACGATAATAAGCCTTGGGAGGACGAAAATGACCTAATGTTCAACCAATGACACAAATGTACTTATTGGATGCACCAGATTGGTTAAAAACCCTAATTGGACGAGAATAAGCCTAGGGAGGACGAAAATGACCTAAATGTTCAGCCAATGACACAAATGTACTTATTGGACACACAAGATTGGTTAAAAACCCTAATTGGACGGGAATAAGCCTAGGGAGGACGAAAATGACCTAAATGTTCAGCCAATGACACAAATGTACTTATTGGATGCACAAGATTTGTTAAAAACCCTAATTGGACGAGAATAAGCCTAGGGAGGACGATAATGACCTAAATGTTCAACCGATGACACAAAATCGCTTATTGGATGCAGAAGATTGGTTAAAAACCCTAATTGGACGATAATAAGCCTTGGGAGGACGAAATGACCTAAATGTTCAACCAATGAAACAAAATCACTTATTGGATGCACAAGATTGGTTCAAAACCCTAATTAGACGAGAATAAGCCTTGGGAGGACGAAAATGACCTAAATGTTCAAACAATGACACAAAATCACTTATTGGATGCACAAGATTGGTTAAAAACCCTAATTGGACGAGAATAAGCCTTGGGAGGACGAAAATGACAAAAATGTTCAACCAATGACAGAAAATCACTTATTGGATGCACAAGATTGGTTAAAAACCCTAATTGGACGAGAATAAGCCTTGGGAGGATGAAAATGACCTAAATGTTCAACCAATGACACAAATGTACTTATTGGATGCACAAGATTGGTTAAAAACCCTAATTGGACGAGAATAAGCCT
>JBBPBP010000492.1:0-16934 GCA_037974735.1 Cicer chorassanicum
AATAAGCCTTGGGAGGACGAAAATGACCTAAATGTTCAACCAATGGCACAAAATCACTTATTGGATGCACAAGATTGTTAAAAAACCCTAATTGGACGACAATAAGCCTAGCGAGGACGAAAATGACCTATATGTTCAACCAATGACACAAAATCACTTATTTGATGCACAAGCTTGGTTAAAAACCCTAATTCGACGAGAATAAGCCTTGGGAGGACGAAAATGACCTAAATGTTCAACCAATGACACAAGTGTACTTATTGGATGCACAAGATTGGTTAAAAACCCTAATTGGACGAGAATAAGCCTAGGGAGGACGAAAATGACCTAAATGTTCAACCAATGACACAAAATCACTTATTGGATGCACAAGATTGGTTAAAAACCCTAATTGGACGAGAATATGCCTTGAGAAGACGAAAATGACCTAAATGTTCAACCAATGACACAAATGTACTTATTTGATGCACAAGATAAATTAAAAACCCTAATTGGACGAGAATAAGCCTAGGGAGGACGAAAATGACTTAAATGTTCAACCAATGACACAAAATCACTTATTGAATGCACAAGATTAGTTAAAAACCCTAATTGGACGAGAATAAGCCTAGGGAGGACGAAAATGACCTAAATGTTCAACCAATGACAAAAAAACACTTATTTGATGCACAAGCTTGGTTAAAAACCCTAATTGGACGAGAATAAGCCTAAGGAGGACGAAAATGATCTAAATGTTCAACCGATGACACAAAATAACTTATTGGATGCACAAGAATGGTTAAAAACCCTAATTGGACGAGAATAAGCCTTGGGAGGACGAAAATGACCTAAATGTTCAACCCATGGCACAAAATCACTTATTGGATGCACAAGATTGTTAAAAAACCCTAATTGGACGAGAATAAGATTAGGAAGGACGAAAATGACCTAAATGTTCAACCAATGGCACAAAATCACTTATTGGATGCACAAGATTGGTTAAAAACCCTAATTGGACGAGAATAAGCCTTGGGAGGACGAAAATGACCTAAATGTTCAACCAATGACACAAATGTACTTATTGGATGCACAAGATTGGTTAAAAACCCTAATTGGACGAGAATAAGCCTAGGGAGGACGAAAATGACCTAAATGTTCAACCAATGACACAAAATCACTTATTGGATGCACAAGATTGGTTAAAAACCCTAATTGGAGGAGAATAAGTCTTGGGAGGACGAAAATGACCTAAACGTTCAACCGATGACACAAATGTACTTATTGGATGCACAACATTGGTTAAAAATCCTAATTGGATGAGAATAAGCCTTGGGAGGACGAAAATTACCTACATGTTCAACCAATGACACAAAATCACTTATTGGATGCACAAGATTGGTTAAAAACCCTAATTGGACGAGAATAAGCCTTGGGAGGACGAAAATGACCTAAATGTTCAACCAATGACACAAATGTACTTATTGGATGCACAAGATTGGTTAAAAACCCTAATTGGACGAGAATAAGCCTAGGGAGGACGAAAATGACCTAAATGTTCAACCAATGACACAAAATCACTTATTGGATGCACAAGATTGGTTAAAATCCCTAATTAGACGAGAAATAGACTTGGGAGGACGCAAATGACCTAAATAATCAACCAATGACACAAAATCACTTATTGGATGCACAAGATTGGTTAAAACCCTTATTGGACGAGAATAAGCCTTGGGAGGACGAAAAATGACCTAAATGTTCAACCAATGACACAAATGTACTTATTGGATGCACAAGATTGGTTAAAAACCCTAATTGGACGAGAATAAGCCTTGGGAGGACGAAAATTACCTACATGTTCAACCAATGACACAAAATCACTTATTGGATGCACAAGATTGGTTGAAAACCCTAATTGGACGAGAATAAGCCTTGGGAGGACGAAAATGACCTAAATGTTCAACCAATGACACAAATGTACTTATTGGATGCACAAGATTGGTTAAAAACCCTAATTGGACGAGAATAAGCCTAGGGAGGACGAAAATGACCTAAATGTTCAAACAATGACACAAATGTACTTATTGGATGCACAACATTGGTTTAAAACCCTAATTGGACGAGAATAAGCCTTGGGAGGACGAAAATGACCTAAATGTTCAACCAATGACACAAATGTACTTATTGGATGCACAAGATTGGTTAAAAACCCTAATTGGACGAGAATAAGCCTAGGGAGGACGAAAATGACCTAAATGTTCAATTAGTGACACAAATGTACTTATTGGATGCACAAGATTGGTTAAAAACCCTAATTGGACGAGAATAAGCCTTGGGAGGACGAAAATGACCTAAATGTTCAACCAATGACACAAATGTACTTATTGGATGCACAAGATTGGTTAAAAACCCTAATTGGACGAGAATAAGCCTAGGGAGGACGAAAGTGACCTAAATGTTCAACCAATGACACAAAAACACTTATTGGAAGCATAAGATTGGTTAAAATCCCTAATTGGACGAGAATAAGCCTTGGGAGGACGAAAATGACCTAAATGTTCAACCAATGACACAAATGTACTTATTGGATGCACAAGATTGGTTAAAAACCCTAATTGGACGAGAATAAGCCTAGGGAGGACGAAAATGACCTAAATGTTCAACCAATGACACAAAATCACTTATTGGATGCACAAGATGGTTAAAAACCCTAGTTGGACGAGAATAAGCCTTGGGAGGACGAAAATGACCTAAATGTTCAACCAATGACACAAATGTACTTATTGGATGCACAAGATTGGTTAAAAACCCTAATTGGACGAGAATAAGCCTAGGGAGGACGAAAATGACCTAAATGTTCAACAAATGACACAAAAGCACTTATTGGATGCACAAGATTGGTTAAAAACCCTAATTGGACGAGAATAAGCCTAGGGAGGACGAAAATGACCTAAATGTTCAACCAATGACACAAAATCACTTATTGGATGCACAAGATTGGTTAAAAACCCTAATTGGACGAGAATAAGCCTTGGGAGGACGAAAATGACCAAAATGTTGAACCAATGACACAAATGTACTTATTGGATGCACAAGATTGGTTAAAAACCCTAATTGGACGAGAATAAGCCTAGGGAGGACGAAAATGACCTAAATGTTCAACCAATGACACAAAATCACTTATTGGATGCACAAAATTGGTTAAAAACCCTAATTGAACGAGAATAAGCCTTGGGAGGACGAAAATGACCTAAATGTTCAACCAATGACACAAATGTACTTATTGGATGCACAAGATTGGTTAAAAACCCTAATTGGACGAGAATAAGCCTAGGGAGGACGATAATGACCTAAATGTTCAACCGATGACACAAAATCGCTTATTGGATGCAGAAGATTGGTTAAAAACCCTAATTGGACGATAATAAGCCTTGGGAGGACAAAAATGACCTAAATGTTCAACCAATGACACAAATGTACTTATTGGATGCACAAGATTGGTTAAAAACCCGAATTGGACGAGAATAAGCCTTGGGAGGACGAAAATGACCTAAATGTTCAACCAATGACACAAATGTACTTATTGGATGCACAAGATTGGTTAAAAACCCTAATTGGACGAGAATAAGCCTAGGGAGGACGAAAATGACCTAAATGTTCAGCCAATGACACAAATGTACGTATTGGATGCACAAGATTGGTTAAAAACCCTAATTGGACGAGAATAAGCCTAGGGAGGACGAAAATGACCTAAATGTTCAACCAATGACACAAAATCACTTATTGGATGCACAAGATTGGTTAAAAACCCTAATTGGACGAGAATAAGCCTTGGGAGGACGAAAATGACCTAAATGTTCAAACAATGACACAAAATCACTTATTGAATGTACAAGATTGGTTCAAAACCCTAATTGGACGAGAATAAGCCTTGGGAGGATGAACATGACCTAAATGTTCAACCAACGACACAAAATCACTTATTGGATGCACAAGATTGGTTAAAAACCCTAATTCGACGAGAATAAGCCTTGGGAGGACAAAAATGACCTAAATGTTCAACCAGTGACACAAATGTACGTATTGGATGCACAAGATTGGTTAAAAACCCTAATTGGACGAGAATAAGCCTAGGGAGGACGAAAATGACCTAAATGTTCAACCAATGACACAAAATCACTTATTGGATGCACAAGATTGGTTAAAAACCCTAATTGGACGAGAATAAGCCTTGGGAGGATGAAAATGACCTAAATGTTCAACCAATGACACAAATGTACTTATTGGATGCACAAGATTGGTTAAAACCCCTAATTGGCCGAGAATAAGCCTAGGGAGGACGAAAATGATCTAAATGTTCAACCAATGACACAAAATCACTTATTGGATGCACAAGATTGGTTAAGAACCCTAATTGGCGAGAATAAGCTTTGTGAGGACGAAAATGACCTAAATGTTCAACCAATGACACAAATGTACTTATTGGATGCACAAGATTGGTTAAAAACCCTAATTGGACGAGAATAAGCCTAGGGAGGACGAAAATGACCTAAATGTTCAACCAATGACACAAAATCACTTATTGGATGCACAAGATTGGTTAAAAACCCTAATTGGACGAGAATAAGCCTTGGGAGGACGAAAATGACCTATATGTTCAACCAATGGCACAAAATCACTTATTGGATGCACAAGATTGTTAAAAAACCCTAATTGGACGAGAATAAGATTAGGGAGGACGAAAATGACCTAAATGTTCAACCAATGACACAAAATCACTTATTGGATGCATAAGATTGGTTAAAAACCCTAATTAGACGAGAATAAGCCTAGGGAGGACAAAAATGACCTAAATGTTTAACCAATGACACAAAATCACTTATTCGATGCACAAGATTGGTTAAAAACCCTAATTGGACGAGAATAAGCCTTGGGAGGACGAAAATGACCTAAATGTTCAACCAATGACACAAGTGTACTTATTGGATGCACAAGATTGGTTAAAAACCCTAATTGGACGAGAATAAGCCTAAGGAGGACGAAAATGACCTAAATGTTCAACCCATGGCACAAAATCACTTATTGGATGCACAAGATTGTTAAAAAACCCTAATTGGACGAGAATAAGATTAGGGAGGACGAAAATGACCTAAATGTTCAACCAATGACACAAAATCACTTATTGGATGCACAAGATTGGTTAAAAACCCTAATTGGACGAGAATAAGCCTTGGGAGGACGAAAAATGACCTAAATGTTCAACAAATGACACAAATGTACTTATTGGATGCACAAGATTGGTTAAAAACCCTAATTGGACAAGAATAAGCCTAGGGAGGCGAAAATGACCTAAATGTTCAACCAATGACACAAAATCACTTATTGATTGCACAAGAATGGTTAAAAACCCTAATTGGACGAGAATAAGCCTTGGGAGGACGAAAATGACCTAAATGTTCAACCAATGACACAAATGTACTTATTGGATGCACAAGATTGGTTAAAAACCCTAATTGGACGAGAATAAGCCTAGGGAGGACGAAAATGACCTAAATGTTCAACCAATGACACAAAATCACTTATTGGATGCACAAGATTGGTTAAAAACCCTAATTGGACGAGAATAAGCCTAGGGAGGACCAAAATGACCTAAATGTTCAAACAATGACACAAATGTACTCATTGGATGCACAAGATTGGTTAAAAACCCTAATTGGACGAGATTAAGCCTAGGGAGGACAAAAATGACCTAAATGTTCAACCAATGACACAAAATCAGTTATTGGATGCACAAGATTGGTTCAAAACCCTAATTGGACGAGAATAAGCCTTGAGAAGACATAAATGACCTAAATGTTCAACCAATGACACAAATGTACTTATTGGATGCACAAGATTGGTTAAAAACCCTAATTGGATGAGAATAAGCCTTGGGAGGACGAAAATGACCTAAATGTTCAACCAATTGCACAAAATCACTTATTGGATGCACAAGATTGGTTAAAAACCCTAATTGGACGAGAATAAGCCTTGGGAGGACGAAAATGACCTAAATGTTCAACCAATGACACAAGTGTACTTATTGGATGCACAAGATTGGTTAAAAACCCTAATTGGACGAGAATAAGCCTAAGGAGGACGAAAATGACCTAAATGTTCAACCCATGGCACAAAATCACTTATTGGATGCACAAGATTGTTAAAAAACCCTAATTGGACGAGAATAAGATTAGGGAGGACGAAAATGACCTAAATGTTCAACCAATGACACAAAATCACTTATTGGATGCACAAGATTGGTTAAAAACCCTAATTGGACGAGAATAAGCCTTGGGAGGACGAAAAATGACCTAAATGTTCAACAAATGACACAAATGTACTTATTGGATGCACAAGATTGGTTAAAAACCCTAATTGGACAAGAATAAGCCTAGGGAGGCGAAAATGACCTAAATGTTCAACCAATGACACAAAATCACTTATTGATTGCACAAGAATGGTTAAAAACCCTAATTGGACGAGAATAAGCCTTGGGAGGACGAAAATGACCTAAATGTTCAACCAATGACACAAATGTACTTATTGGATGCACAAGATTGGTTAAAAACCCTAATTGGACGAGAATAAGCCTAGGGAGGACGAAAATGACCTAAATGTTCAACCAATGACACAAAATCACTTATTGGATGCACAAGATTGGTTAAAAACCCTAATTGGACGAGAATAAGCCTTGGGAGGACGAAAATGACCTAAATGTTCAACCAATGGCACAAAATCACTTATTGGATGCTCAAGATTGTTAAAAACCCTAATTGGACGACAATAAGCCTAGGGAGGACGAAAATGACCTATATGTTCAACCAATGACACAAAATCACTTATTTGATGCACAAGCTTGGTTAAAAACCCTAATTCGACGAGAATAAGCCTTGGGAGGACGAAAATGACCTAAATGTTCAACCAATGACACAAGTGTACTTATTGGATGCACAAGATTGGTTAAAAACCCTAATTGGACGAGAATAAGCCTAGGGAGGACGAAAATGACCTAAATGTTCAACCAATGACACAAAATCACTTATTGGATGCACAAGATTGGTTAAAAACCCTAATTGGACGAGAATAAGCCTTGGGAGGACGAAAATAATCTAAATGTTCATCCAATGACACAAATGTACTTGTTGGATGCACAAGATTGGTTAAAAACCCTAATTAGACGAGAATAAGCCTCAGGAGGACGAAAATGATCTAAATGTTCAACCAATGACACAAAATCACTTATTGGATGCACAAGATTGGTTAAAAACCCTAATTGGACGAGAATAAGCATTGGGAGGACGAAAATTACCTAAATGTTCAACCAATGACACAAATGTACTTATTGGATGCACAAGATTGGTTAAAAACCCTAATTGGACGAGAATAAGCCTAGGGAGGACGAAAATGACCTAAATGTTCAACCAATGACACAAAATCACTTATTGGATGCACAAGATTGGTTAAAAACCCTAATTGGACGAGAATAAGCCTAGGGAGGACGAAAATGACCTAAATGTTCAACCAATGACACAAAATCACTTATTGGATGCACAAGATTGGTTAAAAACCCTAATTCGAGGAGAATAAGCCTAGGGAGGACGAAAATGACCTAAATGTTCAACCAATGACACAAATGTACTTATTGGATGCACAAGATTGGTTAAAAACCCTAATTGGACGAGCATAAGCCTTGGTACGACAAAAATGACCTAAATGTTCAACCAATGACACAAAATAACTTGTTGGATGCACAAGACTGGTTAAAAACCCTAATTGGACGAGAATAAGCCTAGGGAGGACGAAAATGACCTAAATGTTCAACCAATGACACAAAATCACTTATTGGATGCACAAGATTGGTTAAAAACCCTAATTGGACGAGAATAAGCCTAGGGAGGACGAAAATGACCTAAATGTTCAACCAATGACACAAAATCACTTATTGGATGCACAAGATTGGTTAAAAACCCTAATTGGACGAGAATAAGCCTAGGGAAAACGAAAATGACCTAAATATTCAACCAATGACACAAAATCACTTATTCCATGCACAAGATTGGTTAAAAACCCTAATTGGACGAGAATAAGCCTAGGGAGGACGAAAATGACCTAAATGTTTAACACATGACACAAAATCACTTATTCGATGCACAAGATTGGTTAAAAACCCTAATTGGACGAGAATAAGCCTAGGGAGGACGAAAATGACCTAAATGTTCAACCAATGACACAAAATCACTTATTGGATGCACAAGATTGGTTAAAAACCCTAATTAGACGAGAATAAGCATTTGGAGGACATAAATGACCTAAATATTCAACCAATGACACAAATGTACTTATTGGATGCACAAGATTGATTAAAAACCCTAATTGGACGAGAATAAGCTTTGGGAGGACGAAAATGACCTAAATGTTCAACCAATGACACAAAATCACTTATTGGATGCACAAGATTGGTTAAAAACCCTAATTGGACGAGAATAAGCCTAGGGAGGACGAAAATGACCTAAATGTTCAACCAATAATACAAAATCACTTATTGGATGCACAAGATTGGTTAAAAACCCTAATTGGACGAGAATAAGCCTAGGGAGGACGAAAATGACCTAAATGTTCAACCAATGACACAAAATCACTTATTGGATGCACAAGATTGGTTAAAAACCCTAATTGGACGAGAATAAGCCTTTGGAGGACGAAAATGACCTTAATGTTCAACCAATGACACAAAATCACTTATTGGATGCACAAGATTGGTTAAAAACCCTAATTGGACGAGAATAAGCCTAGGGAGGACGAAAATGACCTAAATGTTCAACCAATGACACAAATGTAGTTATTGGATGCACAAGATGGGTTAAAAACCCTAATTGGACGAGAATAAGCCTTGGGAGGACGAAAATGACCTAAATGTTCAACCAATGGCACAAAATCACTTATTGGATGCACAAGATTGTTAAAAAACCCTAATTGGACGAGAATAAGCCTAGGGAGGACGAAAAAGACAAAAATGTTCAACCAATGACACAAAATCACTTATTGGATGCACAAGATTGGTTAAAAACCCTAATTGGACGAGATAAGCCTAGGGAGGACGAAAATGACCTAAATGTTCAACCAATGACACAAATGTACTTATTGGATGCACAAGATTGGTTAAAAACCCTAATTGGACGAGAATAAGCCTAGGGAGGACGAAAATGACCTAAATGTTCAACCAATGACACAAAATCACTTATTGGATGCACAACATTCGTTAAAAACCCTAATTGGACGAGAATAAGCCTTGGGAGGACGAAAATGAACTAAATGTTCAACCAATGACACAAATGTACTTATTGGATGCACAAGATTGGTTAAAACCCCTAATTGGTCGAGAATAAGCCTAGGGAGGACAAAAATGATCTAAATGTTCAACCAATGACACAAAATCACTTATTGGATGCACAAGATTGGTTAAAAACCCTAATTGGACGAGAATAAGCATTGGGAGGACGAAAATGACCTAAATGTTCAACCAATGACACAAATGTACTTATTGGATGCACAAGATTGGTTAAAAACCCTAATTGGACGGGAATAAGCCTAGGGAGGACGAAAATGACCTAAATGTTCAACCAATGACACAAAATCACTTATTGGATGCACAAGATTGGTGAAAAACTGTAATTGGACGAGAATAAGCCTAGGGAGGACAAAAATGACCTAAATGTTCAACCAATGACACAAATGTACTTATTGGATGCACAAGATTGGTTAAAAACCCTAATTGGACGAGAATAAGCCTAGGGAGGACGAAAATGACCTAAATGTTCAACCAATGACACAAAATCACTTATTGGATGCACAAGATTGGTTAAACACCCTATTTGGACGAGAATAAGCCTTGGGAGGACGAAAATGACCTAAATGTTCAACCAATGATACAAAATCACTTATTGGATGCACAAGATTGGTTAAAAACCCTAATTGGACAAGAATAAGCATAGGGAGGACGAAAATGACCAAAATGTTCAACCAATGACACAAATGTACTTATTGGATGCACAAGATTGGTTAAAAACCCTAATTGGACGAGAATAAGCCTAGGGAGGACGAAAATGACCTAAATGTTCAACCAATGACACAAAATCACTTATTGGATGCACAACATTTGTTAAAAACCCTAATTGGACGAGAATAAGCCTTGGGAGGACGAAAATGACCTAAATGTTCAACCAATGACACAAATGTACTTATTGGATGCACAAGATTGGTTAAAACCCCTAATTGGACGAGAATAAGCCTAGGGAGGACGAAAATGACCTAAATGTTCAACCAAATCCACAAAATCACTTATTGGATGCACAAGATTGGTTAAAAACCCTAATTGGATGAGAATAAGCCTTGGGAGAACGAAAATGACCTAAATGTTCAACCAATGACACAAATGTACTTATTGGATGCACAAGATTGGTTAAAAACCGTAATTGGACGAGAATAAGCCTTGGGAGGACGAAAATAACCTAAATGTTCAACCAATGACACAAATGTACTTATTGGATGCACAAAATTGGTTAAAAACCGTAATTGGACGTGAATAAGCCTTGGGTGTACGAAAATGACCTAAATGTTCAACCAATGACACAAAATCACTTATTGGATGCACAAGATTGGTTAAAAACCCTAATTGGACGAGAATAAGCCTAGGGAGGACGAAAATGACCTAAATGTTCAACCAATGACACAAAATCACTTATTGGATGCACAAGATTGGTTAAAAACCGTAATTGGACGAGAATAAGCCTTTGGAGGACATAAATGACCTAAATGTTCAACCAATGACACAAATGTACTTATTGGATGCACAAGATTGGTTAAAAACCCTAATTGGACGAGAATGAGCCTAGGGAGGACAAAAATGACCTAAATGTTCAACCAATGACACAAAATCACTTATTCGATGCACAAGATTGGTTAAAAACCGTAATTGGACGAGAATAAGCCTTGGGAGGACGAAAATGACCTAAATGTTCAACCAATGACACAAATAAACTTATTGGATGCACAAGATTGGTTAATAATCCTAATTGGACGAGAATAAGCCTAGGGAGGACGAAAATGACCTAAATGTTGAACCAATCACACAAAATCACTTATTGGATGCACAAGATTGGTTAAAAACCCTAATTGGACGAGAATAAGCCTTGGGAGGACGAAAATGACCTAAATGTTCAACCAATGACACAAATAAACTTATTGGATTCATAAGATTGGTTAAAAACCCTAATTGGACGAGAATAAGCCTAGGGAGGACGAAAATGACCTAAATGTTCAACCAATGACACAAAATCACTTATTGGATGCACAAGATTAGTTAAAAACCCTAATTGGACGAGAATAAGCCTAGGGAGGACGAAAATGACCTAAATGTTCAACCAATGACAAAAAAACACTTATTTGATGCACAAGCTTGGTTAAAAACCCTAATTGGACGAGAATAAGCCTTGGGAGGACGAAAATGACCTAAATGTTCAACCCATGGCACAAAATCACTTATTGGATGCACAAGATTGTTAAAAAACCCTAATTGGACGAGAATAAGATTAGGGAGGACAAAAATGACCTAAATTTTCAACCAATGGCACAAAATCACTTATTGGATGCACAAGATTGGTTAAAAACCCTAATTGGACGAGAATAAGCCTTGGGAGGACGAAAATGACCTAAATGTTCAACCAATGACACAAAATCACTTATTGGATGCAAAAGATTGGTTAAAAACCCTAATTGGACGAGAATAAGCCTTGGGAGGAAGAAAATGACCTAAATGTTCAACCAATGACACAAAATCACTTATTGGATGCACAAGATTGGTTAAAAACCCTAATTGGACGAGAATAAGCCTTGGGAGGACGAAAATGACCTAAATGTTCAACCAATGACACAAATGTACTTATTGGATGCAAAAGATTGTTTAAAAACCCTAATTGGTCAAGAATAAGCCTTGGGAGAACGAAAATGACCTAAATGTTCAACCAATGACACAAATGTACTTATTGGATGCACAAGATTGGTTAAAATTCCTAATTAGATGAGAATAAGCCTTGGGAGGACGAAAATGACATAAATATTCAACCAATGACACAAAATAACTTATTGGATGCACAAGATTGGTCAAAACCCTAATTGGACGAGAATAAGCCTTGGGAGGACGAAAATGACCTAAATGTTCAAACAATGACACAAAATCACTTATTGGATGCACAAGATTGCTTAAAAACCCTAAATGGACGAGAATAAGCCTTGGGAGAAAGAAAATGACCTAAATGTTCAACCAATGACACAAAATCACTAATTGGATGCACAAGATTGGTTAAAAACCCTAATTGGACAAGAATAAGCCTTCGGAGGACGAAAATGACCTAAATGTTCAAACAATGACACAAATGTACTTGTTGGATGCAAAAGATTGGTTAAAAACCCTAATTGGACGAGAATAAGCCTTGGGAGGACGAAAATGACCTAAATGTTCAACCAATGACACAAATGTACTTATTGGATGCACAAGATTGGTTAAAAACCCTAATTGGACGAGAATAAGCCTTGGGAGGACGGAAATGACCTAAATGTTCAACCAACGTCACAAAATCACTTATTGGATGCACAAGATTGGTTAAAAACCCTAATTGGACGAGAATAAGCCTTGGGAGGACGAAAATGACCTAAATGTTCAACCAATGACACAAATGTACTTATTGGATGCACAAGATTGGTTAAAAACCCTAATTGGACGAGAAAAAGCCTTGGGAGGACGAAAATGACCTAAATGTTAAACCAATGACACAAATGTACTTATTGGATGCACAAGATTGGTTAAAAACCCTAATTGGACGAGAATAAGCCTTGGGAGGACGAAAATGACCTAAATGTTCAACCAATGACACAAATGTACTTATTGGATGCACAAGATTGGTTAAAAACCCTAATTGGAAGAGAATAAGCCTTGGGAGGACGAAAATGACCTAAATGTTCAACCAATAAAACAAATGTACTTATTGGATGCACAAGATTGGTTAAAAACCCTAATTGGACGAGAATTAACCTTGGGAGGACGAAAATGACCTAAATGTTCAACCAATGACACAAATGTACTTATTGGATGCACAAGATTGGTTAAAAACCCTAATTGGACGAGAATAAGCCTTGGGAGGACGAAAATGACCTAAATGTTCAACCAATGACACAAATGTACTTATTGGATGCACAAGATTGGTTAAAAACCCTAATTGGACGAGTATAAGCCTTTGGAGGATGAAAATGACCTAAATGTTCAACCAATGACACAAAATCACTTATTGGATGCACAAGATTGTTTAAAAACCCTAATTGGCTACAATAAGCCTTGGGAGGACGAAAATGTTCTAAATGTTCAACCAATGACACAAAATCACTTCTTGGATGCACAATATTGGTTAAAAATCCTATTTGGTCGAGAATAAGTCTTGGGAGGATGAAAATGACCTAAATATTCAACCAATGACACAAAATCACTTATTGGATGCACAAGATTGGTTAAAAACCCTAATTGGACGAGAATAAGCCTTGGGAGGACGAAAATGACCTAAATGTTCAACCAATGACACAAATGTACTTATTGGATGCACAAGATTGGTTAAAAACCCTAATTGGAAGAGAATAAGCCTTGGGAGGACGAAAATGACCTAAATCTTCAACCAATGACACAAATGTTCTTATTGGATGCACAAGATTGGTTAAAAACCCTAATTGGACGAGAATAAGCCTTGGGAGGACGAAAATGACCTAAATGTTCAACCAATGACACAAATGTACTTATTGGATGCACAAGATTGGTTAAAAACCCTAATTGGACGAGAATAAGCTTGGGGAGGACGAAAATGACCTAAATGTTCAACCAATGACACAAAATCACTTATTGGATGCACAAGATTGGTTAAAAACCCTAATTGGACGAGAATAAGCCTTGGGAGGACGAAAATGACCTAAATGTTCAACCAATGACACAAATGTACTTATTGGATGCACAAGATTGGTTAAAAACCATAATTGGACGACAATAAGCCTAGGGAGGACGAAAATGACCTAAATGTTAAACCAATGACACAAAATCACTTATTGTGTGCACAAGATTGGTTAAAATCCCTAATTAGGCGAGACTAAGCCTTGGGAGGACGCATATGACCTAAATGTTCAACCAATGACACAAAATCACTTATTGGATGCACAAGATTGGTTAAAAACCCTAATTGGACGAGAATAAGCCTTGGGAGGACGAAAATGACCTAAATGTTCAACCAATGACACAAAATCACTTATTGGATGCACAAGATTGGTTAAAAACCTTAATTATCCGAAAATAAGCCTTGGGAGGACGAAAATTACCTAAATGTTCAACGAATGATAGAAAATCACTTATTGGATTCACAAGATTGGTTAAAAACCCTAATTGGACGAGAATAAGCTTTGGGAAGACGAAAATGACCTAAATGTTCAACCAATGACACAAATGTACTTATTGGATGCACAAGATTGGTTAAAAACCCTAATTGGACGAGAATAAGCCTTGGGAGGACGAAAATGACCTAAATGTTCAACCAATGACACAAATGTACTTATTGGATGCACAAGATTGGTTAAAAACCCTAACTGGACGAGAATAAGACTTGGGAGGACGAAAATAACCTAAATGTTCAACCAATGACACAAATGTACTTATTGGATGCACAAGATTGGTTAAAAACCCTAATTGGACGAGAATAAGCCTTGGGAGGACGAAAATGACCTAAATGTTCAACCAATGACACAAATGTACTTATTGGATACACAAGATTGGTTAAAATCCCTAATTGGACGAGAATAAGCATTGGGAGGACGAAAATGACCTAAATCTTCAACCAATGACACAAAAGTAATTATTGGATGCACAAGATTGGTTAAAAACCCTAATTGGACGAGAATAAGCCTTGGGAGGACGAAAATGACCTAAATGTTCAACCAATGACACAAATGTACTTATTGGATGCACAAGATTGGTTAAAAACCCTAATTGGACGAGAATAAGCCTTGGGAGGAAGAAAATGACCTATATGTTCAACCAATGACACAAATGTACTTATTGGATGCACAAGATTGGTTAAAAACCCTAATTGGACGAGAATAAGCCTTGGGAGGACGAAAATGACCTAAATGTTCAACCAATGACACAAATGTACTTATTGGATGCACAAGATTGGTTAAAAACCCTAATTGGACGAGAATAAGCCATGGGAGGACAAAAATGATCTAAATGTTCAACCAACGACACAAAATCACTTATTGGATGCACGAGATTAATTAAAAACCCTAATTGGACGAGAATAAGTCTTGGGAGGTCGAAAATGACTTAAATGTTCATCAAACGACACAAAATCACTTATTGGATGCACAAGATTGGTTAAAAACCCTAATTGGACGAGAATAAGCCTTGGGAGGACGAAAATGACCTAAATGTTCAACCAATGACACAAATGTACTTATTGGATGCACAAGATTGGTTAAAAAACCTAATTGGACGAGAATAAGCCTTGGGAGGAAGATAATGACCTAAATGTTCAACCAACGACACAAATGTACTTATTGGATGCACAAGATTGGTTAAAAACCCTAATTGGACGAGAATAAGCCTTGGGAGGACGAAAATGACCTAAATGTTCAACCAATGACACAAATGTACTTATTGGTTGCACAAGATTGGTTAAAAACCCTAATTGGACGAGAATCAACCTTTGGAGGACGAAAATGACCTAAATGTTCAACCAATGACACAAATGTAGTTATTGGATGCACAAGATTGGTTAAAAACCCTAATTGGACGAGAATAAGCCTTGGGAGGACGAAAATGACCTAAATGTTCAACCAATGACACAAATGTACTTATTGGATGCACAAGATTGGTTAAAAACCATAATTGGACGAGAATAAGCCTTGGGAGAACAAAAATGACCTAAATGTTCAACCAATGACACAAAATCACTTATTGGATGCACAAGATTGGTTAAAAACCCTAATTGGACGAGAATAAGCCTTGGGAGGACGAAAATGACCTAAATGTTCAACCAATGACACAAATGTACTTATTGGATGCACAAGATTGGTTAAAAACCCTAATTGGACGAGAATAAGCCTTGGGAGGACGAAAATGACCTAAATGTTCAACCAATGACACAAAATCATTTATTGGATGCACAAGATTGTTTAACAACCCTAATTGGACGAGAATAAGCCTTGGGAGGACGAAAAATGACCTAAATGTTCAACCAATTACATAAATGTACTTATTGGATGCACAAGATTGGTTAAAAACCCTAATTGGACGAGAATAAGCCTAGGGAGGACGAAAATGACCTAAATGTTCAACCAATGACACAAAATCACTTATTGGATGCACAAGATTGGTTCAAAACCCTAATTGGACGAGAATAAGCCTTGAGAAGACATAAACGACCTAAATGTTCAACCAATGACACAAATGTACTTATTGGATGCACAAGATTGGTTAAAAACCCTAATTGGATGAGAATAAGCCTTGGGAGGACGAAAATGACCTAAATGTTCAACCAATTGCACAAAATCAATTATTGGATGCACCAGATTGGTTAAAAACCCTAATTGGACGAGAATAAGCCTTGGGAGGACGAAAATGACCTAAATGTTCAACCAATGACACAAGTGTACTTATTGGATGCACAAGATTGGTTAAAAACCCTAATTGGACGAGAATAAGCCTAAGGAGGACGAAAATGACCTAAATGTTCAACCCATGGCACAAAATCACTTATTGGATGCACAAGATTGTTAAAAAACCCTAATTGGACGAGAATAAGATTAGGGAGGACGAAAATGACCTAAATGTTCAA
>JBBPBP010000493.1:0-15651 GCA_037974735.1 Cicer chorassanicum
GGAGGACGAAAATGACCTAAATGTTCAACCAATGACACAAAATCACTTATTGGATGCCCAAGATTGGTTAAAAACCCTAATTGGACGAGAATAAGCATTGAGAGGGGGAACATGACCAAAATGTTAGACCAATGACACAAAATCACTTATTGGATGCACAAGATTGGTTAAAAACCCTAATTGGACGAGAATAAGCATTGGGAGGGGGAACATGACCTAAATGTTAGACCAATGACACAAATGTACTTATTGGATGCACAAGATTGGTTAAAAACCCTAATTGGACGAGAATAAGCCTTGGGAGGTCGAAAATGACAAAAATGTTCAACCAATGACACAAATGTACTTATTGGATGCACAAGATTGGTTAAAAACCCTAATTGGACGAGAATAAGCATTGAGAGGACGAAAATGACGTAAATGTTCGACCAATGACACAAAATCACTTATTGGATGCACAAGATAGGTTAAAAACCCTAATTGGAAGAGAATAAGCCTTGAGAGGACGAAAATGACCTAAATGTTCAACCAATGACACAAATCACTTATTGGATGCACAAGATTGGTTAAAAACCCTAATTGGACGAGAATAAGCCTAGGGAGGACGAAAATGACATAAATGTTCAACCAATGACACAAAATCACTTATTGGATGCACAAGATTGGTTAAAAACCCTAATTGGACGAGAATAAGCCTAGAGAGGACGAAGATAACCTAAATGTTCAACCAATGACACAAAATCACTTATTGGATGCACAAGATTGGTTAAAAACCCTAATTGGACGAGAATAAGCCATGGGAGGAGGAAAATGACCTAAATGTTCAACCAATGACACAAAATCACTTATTGGATGCACAAGATTGGTTAAAAACCCTAATTGGACGAGAATAAGCCTTGGGAGGACGAAAATGACCTAAATGTTCAAACAATGAGACAAATGTACTTCTTGGATGCACAAGATTGGTTAAAAACCCTAATTGGACGAGAATAAGCATTGGGAGGACGAAAATGACCTAAATGTTCAACCAATGACACAAAATCACTTATTGGATGCACAAGATTGGTTAAAAACCCTAATTGGACGAGAATAAGCCTTGGGAGGACGAAAATGACCTAAATGTTCAACCAATGACACAAAATCAGTTATAGGATGCACAAGATTGGTTAAAAACCCTAATTGGACGAGAATAAGCCTTGGGATGACGAAAATGACCTAAATGTTCAACCAATGACACAAAATCACTTATTGGATACACAAGATTGGTTAAAAACCCTAATTGGACGAGAATAAGCCTAGAGAGGACGAAAATGACCTAAATGTTCAACCAATGACACAAAATCACTTATTGGATGCACAAGATTGGTTAAAAACCCTAATTGGACGAGAATAAGCCTTGGGAGGACGAAAATGACCTAAATGTTCAACCAATGACACAAAATCACTTATTGGATGCACAAGATTGACTAAAAACCCTAATTGGATGAGAATAAGCCTTGTGAGGACGAAAATGACCTAAATGTTCAACCAATGACACAAATGTACTTATTGGATGCACAAGATTGGTTAAAAACCCTAATTGGACGAGAATAAGCCTAGGGAGGACGAAAATGACCTAAATGTTCAACCAATGACACAAAATCACTTATTGGATGCCCAAGATTGGTTAAAAACCCTAATTGGACGAGAATAAGCATTGGGAGGACGAAAATGACCTAAATGTTCAACCAATGACACAAAATCACTTATTGGATGCACAAGATTGGTTAAAAACCCTAATTGGACGAGAATAAGCCTAGGGATGACGAAAATGACCTAAATGTTCAACCAATGACACAAAATCACTTATTGGATGCACAAGATTGGTTATAACCCTTATTGGACGAGAATAAACCTAGGGATGACGAAAATGACCTAAATGTTCAACCATTGACACAAAATCACTTATTGGATGCACAAGATTGGTTAAAAACCCTAATTGGACGAGAATAAGCCTTGGGAGGACGAAAATGACCTAAATGTTCAACCAATGACACAAAATCACTTATTGGATGCACAAGATTGGTTAAAAACCCTAATTGGACGAGAATAAGCCTTGGGAGGACGAAAATGACCTAAATGTTCAACCAATGACACAAATGTACTTATTGGATGCACAAGATTGGTTAAAAACCCTAATTGGACGAGAATAAGCCTTGGGAAGACGAAAATAACCTAAATGTTCAACCAATGACACAAAATCACTTATTGGATGCACAAGATTGGTTAAAAACCCTAATTGGACGAGAATAAGCCTTGGGAGGACGAAAATGACCTAAATGTTCAACCAATGACACAAATGTACTTATTGGATGCACAAGATTGGTTAAAAACCCTAATTGGACATAAATAAGCCTAAGGAGGACGAAAATGACCTAAATGTTCAACCAGTTACACAAAATGACTTATTGGATGCACAAGATTGGTTAAAAACCCTAATTGGACGAGAATAAGCATTGGGAGGACGAAAATGACCTAAATGTTCAACCAATGACACAAATGTACTTATTGGATGCACAAGATTGGTTAAAAACCCTAATTAACCGAGAATAAGCCTTGGGAGGACGAAAATCACCTAAATGTTCAACCAATGACACAAAATCACTTATTGGATGCACAAGATTGGTTAAAAACCCTAATTGGACGAGAATAAGCCTTGGGAGGACGAAAATGACCTAAATGTTCAACCAATGACACAAATGTACTTATTGGATGCACAAGATTGGTTAAAAACCCTAAATGGACGAGAAAAATCCTTGGGAGGACGAAAATGACCTAAATGTTCAACCAATGACACAAAATCACTTATTGGATGCACAAGATTGGTTAAAAACCCTAATTGGACGAGAATAAGCCTTGGGAGGACGAAAATGACCTAAATGTTCAACCAATGACACAAATGTACTTATTGGATGCACAAGATTTGTTAAAAACCCTAATTGGACGAGAATAAGCCTTGGGATGACGAAAATGACCTAAATGTTCAACCAATGACACAAAATCACTTATTGGATGCACAAGATTGGTTAAAAACCCTAATTGGACGAGAATAAGCCTTGGGAGGACGAAAATGACCTAAATGTTCAACCAATGACACAAATGTACTTATTGGAAGCACAAAATTGGTTAAAAACCCTAATTGGACGAGAATAAGTCTTGGGAGGACGAAAATGACCTAAATGTTCAACCAATGACACAAATGTACTAATTGGATGCACAAAACCCTAATTGGACGAGAATAAGCCTAGGGAGGACGAAAATGACCTAAATGTTCAACCAATGACACAAAATCACTTATTGGATGCACAAGATTGGTTAAAAACCCTAATAGGACGAGAATAAGCCTTGGGAGGACGAAAATGACCTAAATGTTCAACCAATGACACAAGTGTACTTATTGGATGCACAAGATTGGTTAAACACCCTAATTGGACGAGAATAAGCTTAGGGAGGACGAAAATGACCTAAATGTTCAACCAATGACACAAAATCACTTATTGGATGCACAAGATTGGTTAAAAACCCTAATTGGACGAGAATAAGCCTTGGGAGGACGAAAATGACCTAAATGTTCAACCAATGACACAAATAAACTTATTGGATGCACAAGATTGGTTAAAAACCCTAATTGGACGAGAATAAGCTTACGGAGGAAGAAAATGACCTAAATGTTCAACCAATGACACAAAATCACTTATTGGATGCACAAGATTGGTTAAAAACCCTAATTGGACGAGAATAAGCCTTGGGAGGACGAAAATGACCTAAATGTTCAACCAATGACACAAATGTACTTATTGGATGCACAAGATTGGTTAAAAACCCTAATTGGACGAGAATAAGCCTTGGGAGGACGAAATGAACTAAATGTTCAACCAATGACACAAATGTACTTAATGGATGCACAAGATTGGTTAAAAACCCTAATTGGACAAGAATAAGCCTTGGGAGGACGAAAATGACCTAAATGTACAACCAATGACACAAAATCACTTATAGGATGCACAAGATTGGTTAAAAACCCAAATTGGACGAGAATAAGCCTTGGGAGGAAGAAAATGACCTAAATGTTCAACCAATGACACAAAATCACTTATTGGATGCACAAGATTGGTTAAAAACCCTAATTGGACGAGAATAAGCCTTGGGAGGACGAAAATGACCTAAATGTTCAACCAATGACACAAATGTACTTATTGGATGCACAAGATTGGTTAAAAACCCTATTGGACGAGAATTAGCCTTGGGATGACGAAAATGACCTAAATGTTCAATCAATGGCACAAAATCACTTATTGGATGCACAAGAATGGTTAAAAACCATAATTGGACGAGAATAAGCCTAGGGAGGACGAAAATGACCTAAATGTTCAACCAATGACACAAAATCACTTATTGGATGCACAAGATAAGTTAAAAACCCTAATTGGAAGAGAATAAGGCTAGGGAGGACAAAAATGACCTAAATGTTCAACCAATGACACAAAATCACTTATTGGATGCACAAGATTGGTTAAAAACCCTAATTGGACGAGAATAAGCCTTGGGAGGACGAAAATGACCTAAATGTTCAACCAATGACACAAATGTACTTATTGGATGCACAAGATTGGTTAAAAACCCTAATTGGACGAGAGTAAGCCTTGGGAGGACGAAAATGACCTAATTGTTCATCCAACGACACAAAATCACTTATTGGATGCACAAGATTGGTTAAAAACCCTAATTGGACGAGAATAAGCCTTGGGAGGACGAAAATGACCTAAATGTTCAACCAATGACACAAAATCACTTATTGGATGCACAAGATTGGTTAAAAACCCTAATTGGACGAGAATAAGCCTTGGGAGGACGAAAATGACCTAAATGTTTAACCAACGACACAAAATCACTTATTGGATGCACAAGATTGGTTAAAAACCCTAATTGGACGAGAATAAGCCTTGGGAGGACGAAAATGACCTAAATGTTCAACCAATGACACAAATGTACTTATTGGATGCACAAGATTGGTTAAAAACCCTAATTGGACGAGAATAAGCCTTGGGAGGTCGAAAATGACATAAATGTTCAACCAATGACACAAATGTACTTATTGGATGCACAAGATTGGTTAAAAACCCTAATTGGACGAGAATAAGCATTGAGAGGACGAAAATGACGTAAATGTTCGACCAATGACACAAAATCACTTATTGGATGCACAAGATAGGTTAAAAACCCTAATTGGACGAGAATAAGCCTTGAGAGGACGAAAATGACCTAAATGTTCAACCAATGACACAAATCACTTATTGGATGCACAAGATTGGTTAAAAACCCTAATTGGACGAGAATAAGCCTAGGGAGGACGAAAATGACATAAATGTTCAACCAATGACACAAAATCACTTATTGGATGCACAAGATTGGTTAAAAACCCTAATTGGACGAGAATAAGCCTAGAGAGGACGAAGATAACCTAAATGTTCAACCAATGACACAAAATCACTTATTGGATGCACAAGATTGGTTAAAAACCCTAATTGGACGAGAATAAGCCATGGGAGGAGGAAAATGACCTAAATGTTCAACCAATGACACAAAATCACTTATTGGATGCACAAGATTGGTTAAAAACCCTAATTGGACGAGAATAAGCCTTGGGAGGACGAAAATGACCTAAATGTTCAAACAATGAGACAAATGTACTTCTTGGATGCACAAGATTGGTTAAAAACCCTAATTGGACGAGAATAAGCATTGGGAGGACGAAAATGACCTAAATGTTCAACCAATGACACAAAATCACTTATTGGATGCACAAGATTGGTTAAAAACCCTAATTGGACGAGAATAAGCCTTGGGAGGACGAAAATGACCTAAATGTTCAACCAATGACACAAAATCAGTTATAGGATGCACAAGATTGGTTAAAAACCCTAATTGGACGAGAATAAGCCTTGGGATGACGAAAATGACCTAAATGTTCAACCAATGACACAAAATCACTTATTGGATACACAAGATTGGTTAAAAACCCTAATTGGACGAGAATAAGCCTAGAGAGGACGAAAATGACCTAAATGTTCAACCAATGACACAAATGTACTTATTGGATGCACAAGATTGGTTAAAAACCCTAATTGGACGAGAATAAGTATTGGGAGGACGAAAATGACCTAAATGTTCAACCAATGACACAAAATCACTTATTGGATGCACAAGATTGGTTAAAAACCCTAATTGGACGAGAATAAGCCTTGGGAGGACGAAAATGACCTAAATGTTCAACCAATGACACAAATGTACTTATTGGATGCACAAGATTGGTTAAAAACCATAATTGGACGACAATAAGCCTAGGGAGGACGAAAATGACCTAAATGTTAAACCAATGACACAAAATCACTTATTGTGTGCACAAGATTGGTTAAAATCCCTAATTAGGCGAGACTAAGCCTTGGGAGGACGCATATGACCTAAATGTTCAACCAATGACACAAAATCACTTATTGGATGCACAAGATTGGTTAAAAACCCTAATTGGACGAGAATAAGCCTTGGGAGGACGAAAATGACCTAAATGTTCAACCAATGACACAAAATCACTTATTGGATGCACAAGATTGGTTAAAAACCCTAATTGGACGAGAATAAGCCTTGGGAGGACGAAAATGACCTAAATGTTCAACCAATGACACAAATGTACTTATTGGATGCACAAGATTGGTTAAAAACCCTAATTGGATGAGAATATGCATTGGGAAGACGAAAATGACCTAAATGTTCAACCAATGACACAAAATCACTTATTGGATGCACAAGATTGGTTAAAAACCCTAATTGGACGAGAATAAGCCTTGGGAGGACGAAAATGACCTAAATGTTCAACCAATGACATAAAATCACTTGTTGGATGCACAAGATTGGTAAAAAACCCTAATTGGACGAGAATAAGCCTTGGGAGGTCAAAAATGACCTAAATGTTCAACGAATGACACAAATGTACTTATTGGATGCACAAGATTGGTTAAAAACCCTAATTGGACGAGAATAAGCATTGGGAAGACGAAAATGACCTAAATGTTCAACCAATGACACAAAATCACTTATTGGATGCACAAGATTGGTTAAAAACCCTAATTGGACGAGAATAAGCCTTGGGAGGACGAAAATGACCTAAATGTTCAACCAATGACACAAATGTACTTATTGGATGCACAAGATTGGTCAAAAACCCTAATTGGACGAGAATAACCCTTGGGAGGTCGAAAATGACCTAAATGTTCAACCAATGACATAAAATCACTTGTTGGATGCACAAGATTGGTAAAAAACCCTAATTGGACGAGAATAAGCCTTGGGAGGTCAAAAATGACCTAAATGTTCAACGACTGACACAAATGTACTTATTGGATGCACAAGATTGGTTAAAAACCCTAATTGGACGAGAATAAGCATTGGGAAGACGAAAATGACCTAAATGTTCAACCAATGACACAAAATCACTTATTGGATGCACAAGATTGGTTAAAAACCCTAATTGGACGAGAATAAGCCTTGGGAGGACGAAAATGACCTAAATGTTCAACCAATGACACACATGTACTTATTGGATGCACAAGATTGGTTAAAAACCCTAATTGGACGAGAATAAGCCTTCGGAGGACGAAAGTGACCTAAATGTTCAACCAATGACACAAAATAACTTGTTGGATGCACAAGATTGGTTAAAAACCATAATTGGACGAGAATAAGCCTTGGGAGGACGAAAATGACCTAAATGTTCAACCAAAGACACAAATTTACTTATTGGATGCACAAGATTGGTTAAAAACCCTAATTCGACGAGAATAAGCCTAGGGAGGATGAAAATGACCTAAATGTTCAACCAATGACACAAAATCACTTATTGGATGCACAAGATTGGTTAAAAACCCTAATTGGACGAGAATAAGCCTTGGGAGGACGAAAATGACCTAAATGTTCAACCAATGACACAAATGTACTTATTGGATGCACAAGATTGGTTAAAAACCTTAATTGGACGAGAATAAGCGTTGGGAGGACGAAAATGACCTAAATGTTCAACCAATGACACAAATGTACTTATTGGATGCACAAGATTGGTTAAAAACCCTAATTGGACGAGAATAAGCCTTGGGAGGACGAAAATGACCTAAATGTTCAACCAATGACACAAATGTACTTATTGGATGCACAAGATTGGTTAAAAACCCTAACTGGACAAGAAAAAGACTTGGGAGGACGAAAATAACCTAAATGTTCAACCAATGACACAAATGTACTTATTGGATGCACAAGATTGGTTAAAAACCCTAATTGGACGAGAATAAGCCTTGGGAGGACGAAAATGACCTAAATGTTCAACCAATGACACAAATGTACTTATTGGATGCACAAGATTGGTTAAAAACCCTAATTGGACGAGAATAAGCCTTGGGAGGACGAAAATGACCTAAATGTTCAACCAATGACTCAAAATCACTTACTGGATGCACACGATTGGTTAAAAACCCTAATTGGACGAGAATAAGCCTTGGGAGGACGAAAATGACCTAAATGTTCAACCAATGACACAAATGTACTTATTGGATGCACAAGATTGGTTAAAAACCCTAATTGGAAGAGAATAAGCATAGGGAGGACGAAAATGACCTAGATGTTCAACCAATGACACAAAATCACTTATTGGATGCACAAGATTGGTTAAAAACCCTAATTGGACGAGAATAAGCCTTGGGAGGACGAAAATGACCTAAATGTTCAACCAATGACACAAATGTACTTATTGGATGCACAAGATTGGTTAAAAACCCTAATTGGACGAGAATAAGCCTAGGGAGGACGAAAATGACCTAAATGTTCAATTAGTGACACAAATGTACTTATTGGATGCACAAGATTGGTTAAAAACCCTAATTGGACGAGAATAAGCCTTGGGAGGACGAAAATGACCTAAATGTTCAACCAATGACACAAATGTACTTATTGGATGCACAAGATTGGTTAAAAACCCAAATTGGACGAGAAAATGCCTAGGGAGGACGAAAATGACCTAAATGTTCAACCAATGACACAAAATCACTTATTGGATGCACAATATTGGTTAAAAACCCTAATTGGACGAGAATAAGCCTTGGGAGGACGAAAATGACCTAAATGTTCAACCAATGACACAAAATCACTTATTGGATGCACAAGATTGGTTAAAAACCCTAAATGGACGAGAATAAGCATTCGGAGGATGAAAATGAGTTAAATGTTCAACCAATGACACAAAATCACTTATTGGATTCAGAAGATTGGTTAAAAACCCTAATTGGACGAGACTAAGCCTTGGGAGGACGAAAATGACCTAAATGTTCAACCAATGACACAAAATCACTTATTGGATGCACAAGATTGGTTAAAAACCCTAATTGGACGAGAATAAGCCTTGGGAGGACGAAAATGACCTAAATGTTCAACCAATGACACAAAATCACTTATTGGATGCACAAGATTGGTTAAAAACCCTAATTGGACGAGAATAAGCATTCGGAAGACGAAAAGGACTTAAATGTTCAACCAATGACACAAAATCACTTATTGGATGCACTAGATTGGTTAAAAACCCTAATTTTTCGAGAATAAGCATTCGGAATACGAAAATGACTTAAATGTTTAACCAATGACACAAAATTACTTATTGGATGCACAAGATTGGTTAAAAACCCTAATTGGACGAGAATAAGCCTAGGGAGGACGAAAATGACATAAATGTTCAACCAATGACACAAAATCACTTATTGGATGCACAAGATTGGTTAAAAACCCTAATTGGACGAGAATAAGCCTAGAGAGGACGAAAATAACCTAAATGTTCAGCCAATGACACAAAATCACTTATTGGATGCACAAGATTGGTTAAAAACCCTAATTGGACGAGAATAAGCATTGAGAGGGGGAACATGACCAAAATGTTAGACCAATGACACAAAATCACTTATTGGATGCACAAGATTGGTTAAAAACCCTAATTGGACGAGAATAAGCATTGGGAGGGGGAACATGACCTAAATGTTAGACCAATGACACAAATGTACTTATTGGATGCACAAGATTGGTTAAAAACCCTAATTGGACGAGAATAAGCCTTGGGAGGTCGAAAATGACATAAATGTTCAACCAATGACACAAATGTACTTATTGGATGCACAAGATTGGTTAAAAACCCTAATTGGACGAGAATAAGCATTGAGAGGACGAAAATGACCTAAATGTTCGACCAATGACACAAAATCACTTATTGGATGCACAAGATTGGTTAAAAACCCTAATTGGACGAGAATAAGCCTTGAGAGGACGAAAATGACCTAAATGTTCAACCAATGACACAAATCACTTATTGGATGCACAAGATTGGTTAAAAACCCTAATTGGACGAGAATAAGCCTAGAGAGGACGAAAATAACCTAAATTTTCAACCAATGACACAAAATCACTTATTGGATGCACAAGATTGGTTAAAAACCCTAATTGGACGAGAATAAGCCTTGGGAGGAGGAAAATGACCTAAATGTTCAACCAATGACACAAAATCACTTATTGGATGCACAAGATTGGTTAAAAACCCTAATTGGACGAGAATAAGCCTTGGGAGGACGAAAATGACCTAAATGTTCAACCAATGACACAAATGTACTTATTGGATGCACAAGATTGGTTAAAAACCCTAATTGGACGAGAATAAACCTAGGGAGGACGAAAATAACCTAAATGTTCAACCAATGACACAAAATCACTTATTGGATGCACAAGATTGGTTAAAAACCCTAATTGGACGAGAATAAGCCTTGGGAGGACGAAAATGACCTAAATGTTCAACCAATGACACAAAATCACTTATTGTTTACACAAGATTGGTTAAAAACCCTAATTGGACGAGAATAAGCCTTGGGAGGACGAAAATGACCTAAATGTTCAACCAATGACACAAATGTACTTATTGGATGCACAAGATTGGTTAAAAACCCTAATTGGACGAGAATAAGCCTTGGGAGGACGAAAATGACCTAAATGTTCAACCAAAGACACAAAATCACTTATTGGATGCACAATATTGGTTAAAAACCCTAATTGGACGAGAATAAGCCTTGGGAGGACGAAAATGACCTAAATGTTCAACCAATGACACAAATGTACTTATTGGATGCACAAGATTGGTTAAAAACCCTAATTGGACGAGAATAAGCCTTGGGAGGACGAAAATGACCTAAATGTTCAACCAATGACACAAATGTACTTATTGGATGCACAAGATTGGTTAAAAACCCTAATTGGACGAGAATAAACATTGGGAGGACGAAAATGACCTAAATGTTCAACCAATGACACAAAATCACTTATTGGATGCACAAGATTGTTTAAAAACCCTAATTGGACGAGAATAAGCCTAGGGAGGACCAAAATGACCTAAATAATCAACCAATGACACAAAATCACTTATTAGATGCACAAGATTGGTTAAAAACCCTAATTGGACGAGAATAAGCCTTGGGAGGACGAAAATGACAAAAATGTTCAACCAATGACACAAAATCACTTATTGGATGCACAAGATTGGTTAAAAACACTAATTGGACGAGAATAAGCCTTGGGAGGATGAAAATGACCTAAATGTTCAACCAATGACACAAATGTACTTATTGGATGCACAAGATTGGTTAAAAACCATAATTGGACGAGAATAAGCCTTGGGAGGACGAAAATGACAAAAATGTTCAACCAATGACACAAAATCACTTATTGGATGCACAAGATTGGTTAAAAACCCTAATTGGACAAGAATAAGCCTTGGGAGGACGAAAATGACCTAAAGTTCAACCAATGACACAAATGTACTTATTGATTGCACAAGATTGGTTAAAAACCCTAATTGGACGAGAATAAGCCTAGGGAGGACGAAAATGACCTAAATGTTTAACCAATGACACAAAATCACTTATTGGATGCACCATATTGGTTAAAAACCCTAATTGGACGAGAATAAGCCTTGGGAGGACGAAAATGACCTAAATGTTCAACCAATGACACAAATGTACTTATTGGATGCACAAGATTGGTTAAAAACCCTAATTGGACGAGAATAAGCATTGGGAGGACGAAAATGACCTAAATGTTCAACTAATGACGCAAATGTACTTATTGGATGCACAAGATTGGTTAAAAACCCTAATTGGACGAGAATAAGCCTTGGGAGGACGAAAATGACCTAAATGTTCAACCAATGACACAAATGTACTTATTGGATGCACAAGATTGGTTAAAAACCCTAATTGGACGAGAATAAGCCTAGGGAGGACGAAAATGACATAAATGTTAGACCAATGACACAAAATCACTTATTGGATGCACAAGATTGGTTAAAAACCCTAATTGGACGAGAATAAGCCTAGAGAGGACGAAAATAACCTAAATGTTCAACCAATGACACAAAATCACTTATTGGATGCACAAGATTGGTTAAAAACCCTAATTGGACGAGAATAAGCGTTGGGATGACGAAAATGACCTAAATGTTCAACCAATGACACAAAATCACTTATTGGATGCCCAAGATTGGTTAAAAACCCTAATTGGACGAGAATAAGCATTGAGAGGGTGAACATGACCTAAATGTTAGACCAATGACACAAAATCACTTCTTGGATGCACAAGATTGGTTAAAAACCCTAATTGGACGAGAATAAGCCTTGGGAGGACGAAAATAACCTAAATGTTCAACCAATGACACAAATGTACTTATTGGATGCACAAGATTGGTTAAAAACCCTAATTGGACGAGAATAAGCCATGGGAGGACGAAAATGACCTAAATGTTCAACCAATGACACAAATGTACTTATTGGATGCACAAGATTGGTTAAAAACCCTAATTGGACGAGAATAAGCCTAGGGAGGACGAAAATGACCTAAATGTTCAACCAATGACACAAAATCACTTATTGGATGCCCAAGATTGGTTAAAAACCCTAATTGGACGAGAATAAGCATTGAGAGGGTGAACATGACCTAAAAGTTAGACCAATGACACAAAATCACTTATTGGATGCACAAGATTGGTTAAAAACCCTAATTGGACGAGAATAAGCCTTGGGAGGACGAAAATGACCTAAATGTTCAACCAATGACACAAATGTACTTATTGGATGCACAAGATTGGTTAAAAACCCTAATTAGACGAGAATAAGCCTAGGGAGGACGAAAATGACCTAAATGTTCAACCAATGTCACAAAATCACTTATTGGATGCACAAGATTGGTTAAAAACCCTTATTTGGAGGAGAATAAGCCTTGGGACGACGAAAATGACCTAAATGTTCAACCAATGACACAAAATCACTTATTGGATGCCCAAGATTGGTTAAAAACCCTAATTGGACGAGAATAATCATTGAGAGGGTGAACATGACCTAAATGTTAGACCAATGACACAAAATCACTTATTGGATGCACAAGATTGGTTAAAAACCCTAATTGGACGAGAATAAGCCTTGGGAGGACGAAAATGACCTAAATGTTCAACCAATGACACAAATGTACTTATTGGATGCACAAGATTGGTTAAAAACCCTAATTAGACGAGAATAAGCCTAGGGAGGACGAAAATGACCTAAATGTTCAACCAATGACACAAAATCACTTATTGGATGCACAAGATTGGTTAAAAAACCTAATTGGACGAGAATAAGCCTAGGGAGGACGAAAATGACCTAAATGTTCAACCAATGTCATAAAATCACTTATTGGATGCACAAGATTGGTTAAAAACCCTTATTTGGAGGAGAATAAGCCTTGGGACGACGAAAATGACCTAAATGTTCAACCAATGACACAAAATCACTTATTGGATGCACAAGATTGGTTAAAAACTCTAATTGGACGAGAATAAGCATTGAGAGGGTGAACATGACCTAAATGTTAGACCAATGACACAAAATCACTTATTGGATGCACAAGATTGGTTAAAAACCCTAATTGGACGAGAATAAGCCTTGAGAGGACGAAAATGACCTAAATGTTGAACCAATGACACAAATCACTTATTGGATGCACAAGATTGGTTAAAAACCCTAATTGGACGAGAATAAGCCTAGGGAGGACGAAAATGACATAAATGTTCAACCAATGACACAAAATCACTTATTGGATGCACAAGATTGGTTAAAAAACCTAATTGGACGAGAATAAGCTTTGGGAGGACGAAAATGACCTAAATGATCAACCAATGACACAAAATCACTTATTGAATGCACAAGATTGGTTAAAACCCTAATTAGACGAGAATAAGCCTAAGGAGGACGAAAATGACCTAAATGTTCAACCAATGACACAAAATCACTTATTGGATGCACAAGATTGGTTAAAAACCCTAATTGGACGAGAATACGCCTATGGAGGACGAAAATGACCTAAATGTTCAACCAATGACACAAAATCACTTATTGGATGCCCAAGATTGGTTAAAAACCCTAATTGGACGAGAATAAGCATTGAGAGGGGGAACATGACCAAAATGTTAGACCAATGACACAAAATCACTTATTGGATGCACAAGATTGGTTAAAAACCCTAATTGGACGAGAATAAGCCTAGGGAGGACGAAAATGACCTAAATGTTCAACCAATGTCACAAAATCACTTATTGGATGCACAAGATTGGTTAAAAACCCTTATTTGGAGGAGAATAAGCCTTGGGACGACGAAAATGACCTAAAAGTTCAACCAATGACACAAAATCACTTATTGGATGCACAAGATTGGTTAAAAACTCTAATTGGACGAGAGTAAGCATTGAGAGGGTGAACATGACCTAAATGTTAGACCAATGACACAAAATCACTTATTGGATGCACAAGATTGGTTAAAAACCCTAATTGGACGAGAATAAGCCTTGAGAGGACGAAAATGACCTAAATGTTCAACCAATGACACAAAATCACTTATTGGATGCACAAGATTGGTTAAAAAACCTAATTGGACGAGAATAAGCCTAGGGAGGACGAAAATGACCTAAATGTTCAACCAATGACACAAAATCACTTATTGGATGCCCAAGATTGGTTAAAAACCCTAATTGGACGAGAATAAGCATTGAGAGGGTGAACATGACCTAAATGTTAGACCAATGACACAAAATCACTTATTGGATGCACAAGATTGGTTAAAAACCCTAATTGGACGAGAATAAGCCTTGGGAGGACGAAAATGACCTAAATGTTCAACCAATGACACAAATGTACTTATTGGATGCACAAGATTGGTTAAAAACCCTAATTAGACGATAATAAGCCTTGGGAGATCGAAAATGACCTAAATGTTCAACCAATGACACAAAATCACTTATTGGATGCACAAGATTGGTTAAAAAACCTAATTGGACGAGAATAAGCCTAGGGAGGACGAACATGACCTAAATGTTCAACCAATGACACAAAATCACTTATTGGATGCACAAGATTGGTTAAAAACCCTTATTTGGAGGAGAATAAGCCTTGGGACGACGAAAATGACCTAAATGTTCAACCAATGACACAAATCACTTATTGGATGCACAAGATTGGT
>JBBPBP010000494.1:0-19372 GCA_037974735.1 Cicer chorassanicum
TCATTGGTTCAACATTTAGGTCATTTTCATCCTCCCAAGGCTTATTCTCGTCCAATTAGGGTTTTTAACCAATCTTGTGCATCCAATAAGTGATTTTGTGTCATTGGTTGAACATTTAGGTCATTTTTGTCCTCCCAAGGCTTATTCTCGTCCAATTAGAGTTTTTGACCAATCTTGTGCATCCAATAAGTGATTTTGAGTCATTGGTTGAACATTTAGGTCATTTTCGTCCTCTCAAGGCTTATTCTCGTCCATTTAGGGTTTTTAACCAATCTTGTGCATCCAATAAGAGATTTTTTGTCATTGGTTGAACATTTAGTTCATTTTCGTCCTCCCAAGGCTTATTCTCGTCCAATTAGGGTTTTTAACCAATCTTGTGCATCCAATAAGTGATTTTTTGTCATTGGTTGAACATTTAGTTCATTTTCGTCCTCCCAAGGCTTATTCTCGTCCAAGTAGGGTTTTTAACCAATTTTGTGCATCCAATAAGTGATTTTGTGTCATTGTTTGAACATTTAGGTCATTTTCGTCCTCTCTAGGCTTATTCTCGTCCAACTAGGGTTTTAAACCAATCTTGGTCATCCAATAAGTACATTTGTGTCATTGGTTGAACATTTAGGTCATTTTCGTCCTCCCTAGGCTTATTCTCGTCCAACTAGGGTTTTAAACCAATCTTGGTCATCCAATAAGTACATTTGTGTCATTGGTTGAACATTTAGGTCATTTTCGTCCTCCCTAGGCTTATTCTCGTCCATTTAGGGTTTTTAACCAATCTTGTGCATCCAATAAGTACATTTGTGTCATTGGTTGAACATTTAGGTCATTTTCGTCCTCCCAAGTCTTATTCTCGTCCAATTAGGGTTTTTAACCAATCTTGTGCATCCAATAAGTACATTTGTGTCATTGGTTGAACATTTAGGTCATTTTCGTCCTCCCAAGGCTTATTCTAGTCCAATTAGGGTTTTTAACCAATCTTGTGCATCCAATAAGTACATTTGTGTCATTGGTTGAATATTTAGGTCATTTTCGTCCTCCCAAGTCTTATTCTCGTCCAATTAGGGTTTTTAACCAATCTTGTGCATCCAATAAGTACATTTGTGTCATTGGTTGAACATTTAGGTCATTTTCGTCCTCCCAAGGCTTATTCTCGTCCAATTAGGGTTTTTAACCAATCTTGTGCATCCAATAAGTACATTTGTGTCATTGGTTGAACATTTAAGTCATTTTCGTCCTCCCAAGGTTTATTCTCGTCCAATTAGGGTTTTTAACCAATCTTGTGTATCCAATAAGTGATTTTGTGTCATTGGTTGAACATTTAGGTCATTTTCGTCCTCACAAGGCTTATTCTCTTCCAATTAGGGATTTTAACCAATCTTGTGCATACAATAAGTGATTTTGTGTCATTGGTTGAACATTTAGGTCATTTTCGTTCTCCCAAGGCTTATTCTCGTCCAATTAGGGTTTTTAACCAATCTTGTGCATCCAATAAGTACATTTGTGTCATTGGTTGAACATTTAGGTCATTTTCGTCCTCCCAAGGCTTATTCTCGTCCAATTAGGGTTTTTAACCAATCTTGTGCATCCAATAAGTACATTTGTGTCATTGGTTGAACATTTAGGTCATTTTCGTCCTCCCAAGGCTTATTCTCGTCCAATTAGGGTTTTTAACCAATCTCTTGCATCCAATAAGTACATTTGTGTCATTGGTTGAACATTTAGGTCATTTTCATCCTCCCTAGGCTTATTCTCGTCCAATTAGGGTTTTTAACCAATCTTGTGCATCCAATAATTGATATTGTTTCATTGGTTGAACATTTAGGTCATTTTCGTCCTCCAGAGGCTTATTCTCGTCCAATTAGGGTTTTTAACCAATCTTGTGCATCCAATAAGTACATTTGTGTCATTGGTTGAATATTTAGGTCATTTTCGTCCTCCCGAGGCATATTCTCGTCCAATTAGGGTTTCTAACCAATCTTGTGCATCCAATAAGTACATTTGTGTCATTGGTTGAACATTTAGGTCATTTTCGTCCTCCCAAGGCTTATTCTCGTCCAATTAGGGTTTTTAACCAATCTTGTGCATCCAATAAGTACATTTGTGTCATTGGTTGAACATTTAGGTCATTTTCGTCGTCCCAAGGCTTATTCTCGTCCAATTAGAGTTTTTAACTAATCTTCTGCATCCAATAAGTGATTTTGTGTCGTTGGTTGAACATTTAGGTCATTTTCGTCCTCCCAAGACTTATTCTCGTCCAATTAGAGTTTTTAACCAATCTTGTGCATCCAATAAGTGATTTTGTGTCGTTGGTTGAACATTTAGGTCATTTTCGTCCTCCCAAGGCTTATTCTCGTCCAATTAGGGTTTTTAACCAATCTTGTGCATCCAATAAGTGATTTTGTGTTGTTGGTTGAACATTTAGGTCATTTTTGTCCTCCCAAGGCTTATTCTCGTCCAATTAGGGTTTTTAACCAATCTTGTGCATCCAATAAGTACATTTGTGTCATTGGTTGAACATTTAGGTCATTTTCGTCCTCCCAAGGCTTATTCTCGTCCAATTAGGGTTTTTAACCAATCTTGTGCATCCAATAAGTACATTTGTGTCATTGGTTGAACATTTAGGTCATTTTCGTCCTCCCAAGGCTTATTCTCGTCCAATTAGGGTTTTTAACCAATCTCGTGCATCCAATAAGTGATTTTGTTTCGTTGGTTGAACATTTAGGTCATTTTCGTCTTCCCAAGGCTTATTCTCGTCCAATTAGGGTTTTTAACCAATCTTGTGCATCCAATAAGTACATTTGTGTCATTGGTTGAACATTTAGGTCATTTTCGTCCTCCCAAGGCTTATTCTCGTCCAATTAGGGTTTTTAACCAATCTTGTGCATCAATTAAGTGATTTTGTGTCATTGGTTGAACATTTAGGTCATTTTCGCCCTCCCAAGACTTATTCTCGTCCAATTAGGGTTTTTAACCAATCTTGTGCATCTAATAAGTACATTTGTGTCATTGGTTGAACATTTAGGTCATTTTCGTCCTCCCAAGGCTTATTCTCGTCCAATTAGGGTTTTTAACCAATCTTGTGCATCCAATAAGTGATTTTTTGTCATTGGTTGAACATTTAGGTCATTTTCGTCCTCTCTAGGCTTATTCTCGTCCAATTAGGGTTTTTAACCAATCTTGTGCATCCAATAAGTACATTTGTGTCATTGGTTGAACATTTAGGTCATTTTCGTCCTCCTAAGGCTTATTCTCGTCCAATTAGGGTTTTTAACCAATCTTGTGCATCCAATAAGTACATTTGTGTCATTGGTTGAACATTTAGGTCATTTTCGTCCTCCCAAGGCTTATTCTCGTCCAATTAGGGTTTTTAACCAATCTTGTGCATCCAATAAGTACATTTGCGTCATTAGTTGAACATTTAGGTCATTTTCGTCCTCCCAATGCTTATTCTCGTCCAATTAGGGTTTTTAACCAATCTTGTGCATCCAATAAGTACATTTGTGTCATTGGTTGAACATTTAGGTCATTTTCGTCCTCCCAAGGCTTATTCTCGTCCAATTAGGGTTTTTAACCAATATGGTGCATCCAATAAGTGATTTTGTGTCATTGGTTAAACATTTAGGTCATTTTCGTCCTCCCTAGGCTTATTCTCGTCCAATTAGGGTTTTTAACCAATCTTGTGCAATCAATAAGTACATTTGTGTCATTGGTTGAACTTTAGGTCATTTTCGTCCTCCCAAGGCTTATTCTTGTCCAATTAGGGTTTTTAACCAATCTTGTGCATCCAATAAGTGATTTTGTGTCATTGGTTGAACATTTTTGTCATTTTCGTCCTCCCAAGGCTTATTCTCGTCCAATTATGGTTTTTAACCAATCTTGTGCATCCAATAAGTACATTTGTGTCATTGGTTGAACATTTAGGTCATTTTCATCCTCCCAAGGCTTATTCTCGTCCAATTAGTGTTTTTAACCAATCTTGTGCATCCAATAAGTGATTTTGTGTCATTGGTTGAACATTTTTGTCATTTTCGTCCTCCCAAGGCTTATTCTCGTCCAATTAGGGTTTTTAACCAATCTTGTGCATCTAATAAGTGATTTTGTGTCATTGGTTGATTATTTAGGTCATTTTGGTCCTCCCTAGGCTTATTCTCGTCCAATTAGGGTTTTTAAACAATCTTGTGCATCCAATAAGTGATTTTGTGTCATTGGTTGAACATTTAGGTCATTTTCGTCCTCCCAATGTTTATTCTCGTCCAATTAGGGTTTTTAACCAATCTTGTGCATCCAATAAGTACATTTGTGTCATTGGTTGAACATTTAGGTCATTTTCGTCCTCCCAAGGCTTATTCTCGTCCAATTAGGGTTTTTAACCAATCTTGTGCATCCAATAAGTACATTTGTGTCATTGGTTGAACATTTAGGTCATTTTCGTCCTCCCAAGGCTTATTCTCGTCCAATTAGGGTTTTTAACCAATATTGTGCATCCAATAAGTTATTTTGTGTCATTGGTTGAACATTTAGGTCATTTTCGTCCTCCCAAGGCTTATTCTCGTCCAATTAGGGTTTTTAACCAATCTTGTGCATCCAATAAGTACATTTGTGTCATTGGTTGAACATTTAGGTCATTTTCATCCTTCCTAGGCCTATTCTCGTCCAATTAGGGTTTTTAACCAATCTTGTGCATCCAATAAGTACATTTGTGTCATTGGTTGAACATTTAGGTCATTTTCGTCCTCCCACGGCTTATTCTCGTCCAATTAGGGTTTTTAACCAATCTTGTGCATCCAATAAGTTATTTTGTGTCATTGGTTGAACATTTAGGTCATTTTCGTCCTCCCAAGGCTTATTCTCGTCCAATTAGGGTTTTTAACCAATCTTGTGCATCCAATAAGTACATTTGTGTCATTGGTTGAACATTTAGGTCATTTCGACCACCCAAAGCTTATTCTCGTCCAATTAGGGTTTTTAACCAATCTTGTGCATCCAATAAGTACATTTGTGTCATTGGTTGAACATTTAGGTCATTTTCGTCCTCCCAAGGCTTATTCTCGTCCAATTAGGGTTTTTAACCAATCTTGTGCATCCAATAAGTACATTTGTGTCATTGGTTGAACATTTAGGTCATTTTCGTCCTCCCAAGGCTTATTCTCGTCCAATTAGGGTTTTTAACCAAACTTGTGCATCCAATAAGTGATTTTGTGTCGTTGGTTGAACATTGAGGTCATTTTCGTCCTCCCAAGGCTTATTCTCGTCCAATTAGGGTTTTTAACCAATCTTGTGCATCCAATAAGTCAATTTGTGTCATTGGTTGAACAATTAGGTCATTTTCGTCCTCCCAAGGCTTATTCTCGTCCAATTAGGGTTTTTAACCAATCTTGTGCATCCAATAAGTACATTTGTGTCATTGGTTGAACATTTAGGTCATTTTCGTCCTCCAAAGGCTTATTCTCGTCCAATTAGGGTTTTTAACCAATCTTGTGCATCCAATAAGTACATTTGTGTCATTGGTTGAACATTTAGGTCATTTTCGTCCTCCTAAGTCTTATTCTCGTCCAATTAGGGTTTTTAACCAATCTGGTGCATCCAATAAGTACATTTGTGTCATTGGTGGAACATTTAGGTCATTTTTGTCCTCCCAAGGCTTATTCTCGTCCAATTAGGGTTTTTAACCAATCTTGTGCATCCAATAAGTACATTTGTGTCATTGGTTGAAGATTAAGGTCATTTTCGTCCTCCCTAGGCTTATTCTCGTCCAATTAGGGTTTTTTTAACCAATCTTGTGCATCCAATAAGTGATTTTGTGTCATTGGTTGAACATTTAGGTCATTTTCGTCCTCCCTAGGCTTATTCTTGTCCAATTAGGGTTTTTAACCAATCTTGTGCATACAATAAGTAATTTTGTGTCATTGGTTGAACAATTAGGTCATTTTGGTCCTCCCAAGGCTTATTCTCGTCCAATTAGAGTTTTTGACCAATCTTGTGCATCCAATAAGTGATTTTGAGTCATTGGTTGAACATTTAGGTCATTTTCGTCCTCTCAAGGCTTATTCTCGTCCATTTAGGGTTTTTAACCAATCTTGTGCATCCAATAAGTGATTTTGTGCCATTGGTTGAACATTTAGGTCATTTTCGTCCTCCCAAGGCTTATTCTCGTCCAATTAGGGTTTTTAACCAATCTTGTGCATCCAATAAGTGATTTTGTGTCATTGGTTGAACATTTAGGTCATTTTCGTCCTCCTTAGGCTTAGTCTCATCCAATTAGGGTTTTTAACCAATCTTGTGCATCCAATAAGTGATTTTGTGTCATTGGTTGAACATTTAGGTCATTTTCGTCCTCCCAAGGCTTATTCTCGTCCAATTAGGGTTTTTAACCAATCTTGTGCATCCAATAAGTGATTTTGTGTCATTGGTTGAACATTTAAGTCATTTTCGTCCTCCGAATGCTTATTCTCGTCCAATTAGGGTTTTTAACCAATCTTGTGCATCCAATAAGTACATTTGTGTCATTGGTTCGACATTTAGGTCATTTTCATCCTCCCAGGGCTTATTATCGTCCAATTAGGGTTTTTAACCAATCTTGTGCATCCAATAAGTGATTTTGTGTCATTGGTTGAACATTTAGGTCATTTTTGTCCTCCCAAGGCTTATTCTCGTCCAATTAGAGTTTTTGACCAATCTTGTGCATCCAATAAGTGATTTTGAGTCATTGGTTGAACATTTAGGTCATTTTCGTCCTCCCAAGGCTTATTCTCGTCCATTTAGGGTTTTTAACCAATCTTGTGCATCCAATAAGGGTTTTTTGTCATTGGTTGAACATTTAGTTCATTTTCGTCCTCCCAAGGCTTATTCTCGTCCAATTAGGGTTTTTAACCAATCTTGTGCATCCAATAAGTGATTTTGTGTCATTGGTTGAACATTTAGGTCATTTTCGTCCTCCCATGGCTTATTCTCGTCCAATTAAGGTTTTTAACCAATCTTGTGCATCCAATAAGTGATTTTGTGTCATTGGTTGAACATTTAGGTCATTTTCGTCCTCCCAAGGCTTATTCTCGTCCAATTAGGGTTTTTAACCAATCTTGTGCATCCAATAAGTGATTTTGTGTCATTGGTTGAACATTATGTCATTTTCGTCCTCTGAATGCTTATTCTCGTCCAATTAGGGTTTTTAACCAATCTTGTGCATCCAATAAGTGATTTTGTGTCATTGGTTGAACATTTAAGTCATTTTCGTCCTTCGAATGCTTATTCTCGTCCAATTAGGGTTTTAAACCAATCTAGTGCATCCAATAAGTGATTTTATGTCATTGGTTGAACATTTAGGTCATTTTCGTCCTCCCTAGGCTTATTCTCGTCCAGTTAGGGTTTTTAACCAATCTTGTGCATCCAATAAGTGATTTTGTGTCATTGGTTGAACATTTAGGTCATTTTCGTCCTCCCAAGGCTTATTCTCGTCCAATTAGGGTTTTTAACCAATCTTGTGCATCCAATAAGTGATTTTGTGTCATTGATTGAACATTTAGGTCATTTTCGTCCTCCCTAGGTTTATTCTCGTCCAATTAGGGTTTTTAACCAATCTTCTGCATCCAATAAGTACATTTGTGTCATTGGTTGAACATTTAGGTCATTTTCGTCCTCCCAAGGCTTATTCTAGTCCAATTAAGGTTTTTAACCAATCATGTGCATCCAATAATTAATTTTGTGTCATTGGTTGAACATTTAAGTCATTTTCGTCCTCCGAATGCTTATTCTCGTCCAATTAGGGTTTTTAACCAATCTAGTGCATCCAATAAGTGATTTTGTGTCATTGGTTGAACATTTAGGTTATTTTCGTCCTCCCTAGGCTTATTCTCGTCCAGTTAGGGTTTTTAACCAATCTTGTGCATCCAATAAGTGATTTTGTGTCATTGGTTGAACATTTAGGTCATTTTCGTCCTCCCAAGGCTTATTCTCGTCCAATTAGGGTTTTTAACCAATCTTGTGCATCCAATAAGTGATTTTGTGTTTGGTTGAACATTTAAGTCATTTTTTGTCCTCTGAATGCTTATTCTCGTCCAATTAGGGTTTTTAACCAATCTTGTGCATCCAATAAGTGATTTTGTGTCATTGGTTGAACATTTAGGTTATTTTCGTCCTCCCAAGGCTTAGTCTCGTCCAATTAGGGCTTTTAACCAATCTTGTGCATCCAATAAGTGATTTTGTGTCATTGGTTGAACATTTAGGTCATTTTCGTTCTCCCAGGGCTTATTCACGTCCAATTAGGGTTTTTAACCAATCTTGTGCATCCAATAAGTGATTTTGTGTCATTGGTTGAACATTTAGGTCATTTTCGTCCTCCCTAGGCTTATTCTCGTCCAATTAGGGTTTTTAACCAATCTTGTGCATCCAATAAGTGATTTTGTGTCATTGGTTGAACATTTAGGTCATTTTCGTCCTCCCAAGGCTTATTCTCGTCCAATTAGGGTTTGTAACCAATCTTGTCCATCCAATAAGTACATTTGTGTCATTGGTTGAACATTTAGGTCATTTTCGTCTTCCCAAGGCTTATTCTCGTCCAATTAGGGTTTTTAACCAATCTTGTGCATCCAATAAGTACATTTGTGTCATTGGTTGAACATTTAGTTCATTTTCGTCCTCCCTAGGCTTATTCTTGTCCAATTAGGGTTTTTAACCAATCTTGTGCATCCAATAAGTGATTTTGTGTCATTGGTTGAACATTTAGGTCATTTTCGTCCTCCCTAGGCTTATTCTCGTCCAATTAGGGTTTTTAACCAATCTTGTGCATCCAATAAGTGATTTTGTGTCATTGGTTGAACATTTAGGTCATTTTCGTCCTCCCAAGGCTTATTCTCGTCCAATTAGGGTTTTAAACCAATCTTGTGCATCCAATAAGTGATTTTGTGTCATTGGTTGAACATTTAGGTCATTTTCGTCCTCCCAGGCTTATTATAGTCCAATTAGGGTTTTTAACCAATCTTGTGCATCCAATAAGTGATTTTGTGTCATTGTTTGAACATTTAGGTGATTTTCGTCCTCCCAAGGCTTATTCTCGTTCAATTAGGGTTTTTAACCAATCTTGTGCATCCAATAAGTGATTTTGTGTCATTGGTTGAACATTTAGGTCATTTTCGTCCTCCCTAGGCTTATTCTCGTCCATCTAGGGTTTTTAACCAATCTTGTGCATCCAATAAGTGATTTTGTGTCATTGTTTGAACATTTAGGTCATTTTCGTCCTCCCTAAAATTATTCTCGTCCATTTAGGGTTTTTAACCAATCTTGTGCATCCAATAAGTGATTTTGTGTCATTGGTTGAACATTTAGGTCATTTTCGTCCTCCCAAGGCTTATTCTCGTCCAATTAGGGTTTTTAACCAATCTTGTGCATCCAATAAGTGATTTTGTGTCATTGGTCGAACATTTAGGTCATTTTCGTCCTCCCTAGGCTTATTCTCGTCCAATTAGGGTTTTTAACCAATCTTGTGCATCCAATAAGTGATTTTGTGTCATTGGTTGAACATTTAGGTCATTTTCGTCCTCCCAAGGCTTATTCTCGTCCAATTAGGGTTTTCAACAAATCTTGTGCATCCAATAAGTGATTTTGAGTCATTGGTTGAACATTTAGGTCATTTACATCCTCCCTAAGCTTATTCTCGTCCAATTAGGGTTTTTAACCAATCTTGTGCATCCAATAAGTACATTTGTGTCATTGGTTAAACATTTAGGTCATTTTCGTCCTCCCTAAGCTTATTCTCGTCCAATTAGGGTTTTTAACCAATCTTGTGCATCCAATAAGTGATTTTGTGTCATTGGTTGAACATTTAGGTCATTTTCGTCCTCCCTAGGCTTATTCTCGTCCAATTAGGGTTTTTAACCAATCTTGTGCATCCAATAAGTGATTTTGTGTCATTGGTTGAACATTTTGGTCATTTTCGTCCTCCTAAGGCTTATTCTCGTCCAATTAGAGTTTTTAACCAATCTTGTGCATCCAATAAGTGATTTTGTGTCATTGGTTGAACATTTAGGTCATTTTCGTCCTCCCAAAGCTTATTCTCGTCCAATTAGGGTTTTTAACCAATCTTGTGCAAACTTGTGCATCCAATAAGTGATTTTCTGCCATTGGTTGAACATTTAGGTCTTTTTTCGTCCTCCCTAAGCTTATTCTCGTCCAATTAGGGTTTTTAACCAATCTTGTGCATCCAATAAGTGATTTTGTGCCATTGGTTGAACATTTAGGTCATTTTCATTCTCCCAAGACTTATTCTCGTACAATTAGGGTTTTTAACCAATCTTGTGCATCCAATAAGTGATTTTCTGTCATTGGTTGAACATTTAGGTCATTTACGTTCTCCCAAAGCTTATTCTCGTCCAATTAGTGTTTTTAACCAATCTTGTGCATCCAATAAGTGATTTTGCGTCGTTGGTTGAACATTAAGGTCATTTTCGTCCTCCCTATGCTTATTCTCGTTCAATTAGCGTTTTTAACCAATCTTGTGCATCCAATAAGTGATTTTGTTTCATTGGTTGAACATTTAGGTCATTTTCGTCACCCCAAGGCTTATTCTCGTCCAATTACGGTTTTTATCCAATCTTGTGCATCCAATAAGTGATTTTGTGTCATTGGTTGAACATTTAGGTCATTTTCGTCCTCCCAAGGCTTATTCTCGTCCAATTAGGGTTTTTAACCAATCTTGTGCATCCAATAAGTGATTTTGAGTCATTGGTTGAACATTTAGGTCATTTTCGTCCTCCCAAGGCTTATTCTCGTCCAATTAGGGTTTTTAACCAATCTTGTGCATCCAATAAGTACATTTGTGTCATTGGTTGAACATTTAGGTCATTTATGTCCTCCAAAGGCATATTCTCATCCAATTAGGGTTTTTAACCAATCTTGTGCATCCAATAAGTGATTTTGTGTCATTGGTTGAACATTTAGGTCATTTTCGTCCTCCCAAGGCTTATTCTCGTCCAATTAGGGTTTTTAACCAATCTTGTGCATCCAATAAGTGATTTTGTATCATTGGTTGAAAATTTAGGTCATTTTTGTCCTCCCAAGGCTTATTCTCGTCCAATTAGGGTTTTTAACCAATCTTGTGCATCCAATAAGTGATTTTGTGTCATTGGTTGAACATTTAGGTCATTTTCGTCCTCCCAAGGCTTATTCTCGTCCAATTAGGGGTGTTAACCAATCTTGTGCATCCAATAAGTACATTTGTGTCATTGGTTGAACATTTAGGTCATTTTCGTCCTCCCAAGGCTTATTCTCGTCCAATTAGGGTTTTTAACCAATCTTGTGCATCCAATAAGTGATTTTGTGTCACTGGTTGAACATTTAGGTCATTTTCGTCCTCCCTAGGCTTGTTCTCGTCCAATTAGGGTTTTTAACCAATCTTGTGGATCCAATAAGCGATTTTGGGCTATTGGTTGAACATTTAGGTCATTTTCGTCCTCCAAAGGCTTATTCTCCTCCAATTAGGGTTTTTAACCAATCTTGTGCATCCAATAAGTGATTTTGTGTCATTGGTTGAACATTTAGGTCATTTTCGTCCTCCCAAGGCTTATTCTCGTCCAATTAGGGTTTTTAACCAATCTTGTGCATCCAATAAGTGATTTTGTGTCATTGGTTGAACATTTAGGTCATTTTCGTCCTCCCTAGGCTTATTCTCGTCCAATTAGGGTTTTTAACCAATCTTGTGCTTCCAATAAGTGATTTTGTTCTATTGGTTGAACAATTAGGTCATTTTCGTCCTCCCAAGGCTTATTCTCGTCCAATTAGGGTTTTTAACCAATATTGTGCATCCAATAAGTACATTTGTGTCATTGGTTGAACATTTAGGTCATTTTCGTCCTCCCAAGGCTTATTCACGTCCAATTAGAGTTTTTAACCAATCTTGTGCATCCAATAAGTGATTTTGTGTCATTGGTTGAACATTTAGGTCATTTTCGTCCTCCCTAGGCTTATTCTCGTCCAATTAGGGTTTTTAACCAATCTTGTGCATCCAATAAGTGATTTTGTGTCATTGGTTGAACAATTAGGTCATTTTGGTCCTCCCAAGGCTTATTCTCGTCCAATTAGGGTTTTTAACCCATCTTGTGCATCCAATAACTACATTTGTGTCATTGGTTGAACATTTAGGCCATTTTCGTCCTCCCTAGGCTTATTCTCGTCCAATTAGGGGTTTTAACCAATCTTGTGCATCCAATAAGTGATTTTGTGTCATTGGTTGAACATTTAGGTCATTTTCGTCCTCCCAAGGCTTATTCTCGTCCAATTAGGGTTTTTAACCAATCTTGTGCATCCAATAAGTGATTTTGTGTCATTAGTTGAACATTTAGGTCATTTTCGTCCTCCGAAGGCTTATTTATTCTCGTCCAATTAGGGTTTTTAACCAATCTTTTGCATCCAATAAGTGATTTTGTGTCATTGGTTGAACATTTAGGTCATTTTCGTCCTCCCAAGGCTTATTCTCGTCCAATTAGGGTTTTTAACCAATCTTGTGCATCCAATAAGTACTTTTGTGTCATTGGTTGAAAATTTAGGTCATTTCGTCCTCCCAAGGATTATTCTCGTCCAATTAGGGTTTTTAACCAATCTTGTGCATCTAATAAGTACTTTTGTGTCATTGGTTGAAAATTTAGGTCATTTTCGTCCTCCCAAGGATTATTCTAATCCAATTAGGGTTTTTAACCAATCTTGTGCATCCAATAAGTGATTTTGTGTCATTGGTTGAACATTTAGGTCATTTTCGTCCTCCCAAGGCTTATTCTCGTCCAATTAGGGTTTTTAACCAATCTTGTGCATCCAATAAGTGATTTTGTGTCATTGGTTGAACATTTAGGTCATTTTCGTCCTCTTAAGGCTTATTCTCGTCCAATTAAGGTTTTGAACCAATCTTGTGCATCCAATAAGTGATTTTGTGTCATTGTTTGAACATTTAGGTTATTTTCATCCTCCCAAGGCTTATTCTCGTCCAATTAGGGTTTTTAACCAATCTTGTGCATCTAATAAGTACTTTTGTGTCATTGGTTGAAAATTTAGGTCATTTTCGTCCTCCCAAGGATTATTCTAATCCAATTAGGGTTTTTAACCAATCTTGTGCATCCAATAAGTGATTTTGTGTCATTGGTTGAACATTTAGGTCATTTTCGTCCTCCCAAGGCTTATTCTCGTCCAATTAGGGTTTTTAACCAATCTTGTGCATCCAATTAGTGATTTTGTGTCATTTGTTGAACATTTAGGTCATTTTCGTCCTCCTAAGGCTTATTCTCGTCCAATTAGGGTTTTTAACCAATCTTGTGCATCCAATAAGTGATTTTGTGTCATTGGTTGAACATTTAGGTCATTTTCGTCCTCCCAAGGCTTATTCTCGTCCAATTAGGGTTTTTAACCAATCTTGTGCATCCAATAAGTGATTTTGTGCCATTGGTTGAACATTTAGGTCATTTTCGTCCTCCCAAGCCTTATTCTCATCCAATTAGGGTTTTTAATCAATCTTGTGCATCCAATAAGTACATTTGTGTTATTGGTTGAACATTTAGGTCATTATCCTCCTCCCAAGGCTTATTCTCGTCCAATTAGGGTTTTTAACCAATCTTGTGCATCCAATAAGTGATTTTGTGTCATTGGTTGAACATTTAGGCAATTTTCGTCCTCCCAAGGCTTATTCTCGTCCAATTAGGGTTTTTAACCAATCTTGTGCATCCAATAAGTGATTTTGTGTCATTGGTTGAACATTTAGGTCATTTTCGTCCTCCCAAGGCTTATTCTCGTCCAATTAGGGTTTTTAACCAATCTTGTGCATCCAATAAGTGATTTTGTGTCATTGGTTGAACATTTAGGTCATTTTCGTCCTCCCAAGGCTTATTCTCGTCCAATTAGGGTTTTTAACCAATCTTGTGCATCCAATAAGTACATTTGTGTCATTGGTTGAACATTTAAGTCATTTTTGTCCTCCCAAGGCTTATTCTCGTCCAATTAGGGTTTTTAACCAATCTTGTGCATCCAATAAGTGATTTTGTGTCATTGGTTGAACATTTAGGTCATTTTCGTCCTCCCAAGGCTTATTCTCGTCCAATTAGGGTTTTTAACCAATCTTGTGCATCCAATAAGTGATTTTGTGTCATTGGTTGAACATTTAGGTCATTTTCATCCTCTTAAGGCTTATTCTCGTCCAATTAAGGTTTTTAACCAATCTTGTGAATCCAATAAGTACATTTGTGTCATTGGTTGAACATTTAGGTGATTTTCGTCCTCCCTAGGCTTATTGTCGTCCAATTAGGGTTTTTAACCAATCTTGTGCATCCAATAAGTGATTTTGTGTCATTGGTTGAAAATTTAGGTGATTTCTCCCAAGGCTTATTCTCGTCCAATTAGGGTTTTTAACCAATCTTGTGCATCCAATAAGTGATTTTGTGTCATTGGTTGAACATTTAGGTCATTTTCGTCCTCCCAAGGCTTATTCTCGTCCAATTAGGGTTTTTAACCAATCTTGTGCATCCAATAAGTGATTTTGTGTTATTTGTTGAACATTTAGGTCATTTTCGTCCTCCCAAGCCTTATTCTCGTCCAATTAGGGTTTTTAACAAATCTAGTGCATCCAATAAGTGATTTTGTGTCATTGGTTGAACATTTAGGTCATTTTCGTCCTCCCAAGGCTTATTCTCGCCCAATTAGGGTTTTTAACCAATCTTGTGCATCCAATAAGTACGTTTGTGTCATTGGTTGAACATTTAGGTCATTTTCGTCCTCCCAAGGCTTATTCTCGTCCAATTAGGGTTTTTAACCAATCTTGTGCATCCAATACGTGATTTTGTGTCATTGGTTGAACATTTAGGTCATTTTCGTCCTTCAAGGCTTATTCTCGTCCTATTAGGGTTTTTAACCAATCTTGTGCATCCAATAAGTGATTTTGTGTCATTGGTTGAACATTTAGGTCATTTTCGTCCTCCCAAGGCTTATTCTCGTCCAATTAGGGTTTTTAACCAATCTTGTGCATCCAATAAGTGATTTTGTGTCATTGGTTGAACATTTAGGTCATTTTCGTCCTCCCAAGGCTTATTCTCGTCCAATTAGGGTTTTTAAACAACCTTGTGCATCCAATAAGTGATTTTGTGTCATTGGTTGAACATTTAGGTCATTTTCGTCCTCCCAAGGCTTATTCTCGTCCAATTAGGGTTTTTAACCAATCTTGTGCATCCAATAAGTGATTTTGTGTCATTGGTTGAACATTTAGGTCATTTTCGTCCTCCCAAGGCTTATTCTCGTCCAATTAGGGTTTTTAATTAATCTTGTGCATCCAATAAGTACATTTGTGTCATTGGTTGAACATTTAAGTCATTTTCATCCTCCCTAGGCTTATTCTCGTCCAATTAGGATTTTTAACTAATCTTGTGCATCCAATAAGTGATTTTGTGTCATTGGTTGAACATTTACGTCATTTTTGTCCTCCCTAGGCTTATTCTCGTCCAACTGAGTTTTTAACCAATCTTGGTCATCCAATAAGTACATTTGTGTCATTGGTTGAACATTTAGGTCAATTTCGTCCTCCCTAGGCTTACTCTCGTCCAATTAGGGTTTTTAACCAATCTTGTGCATCCAATAAGTGATTTTGTGTTACTGGTTGAACATTTAGGTCATTTTCGTCCTCCCAAGGCTTATTCTCGTCCAATTAGGGTTTTTAATTAATCTTGTGCATCCAATAAGTACATTTGTGTCATTGGTTGAACATTTAAGTCATTTTCGTCCTCCCTAGGCTTATTCTCGTCCAATTAGGGTTTTTAATTAATCTTGTGCATCCAATAAGTACATTTGTGTCATTGGTTGAACATTTAAGATCATTTTCGTCCTCCCTAGGCTTATTCTCGTCCAACTAGGGTTTTTAACCAATCGTGGTCATCCAATAAGTACATTTGTGTCATTGGTTGAACATTTTGGTCATTTTCGTCCTCCCTAGGCTTATTCTCGTCCATTTAGGGTTTTTAACCAATCTTGTGCATCCAATAAGTACATTTGTGTCATTGGTTGAACATTTAGGTCATTTTCGTCCTCCCAAGTCTTATTCTCGTCCAATTAGGGTTTTTAACCAATCTTGTGCATCCAATAAGTACATTTGTGTCGTTGGTTGAACATTTAGGTCATTTTCGTCCTCCCAAGGCTTATTCTCGTCCAATTAGGGTTTTTAACCAATCTTGTGCATCCAATAAGTACATTTGTGTTGTTGGTTGAACATTTAGGTCATTTTCGTCCTCCCAAGGCTTATTCTCGTCCAATTAGGGTTTTTAACCAATCTTGTGCATCCAATAAGTACATTTGTGTCATTGGTTGAACATTTAGGTCATTTTCGTCCTCCCAAAGCTTATTCTCGTCCAATTAGAGGTTGTAACCAATCTTGTGCATCCAATAAGTAATTTGGTGTCGTTGGTTGAACATTTAGGTCATTTTCGTCCTCCCAAGGCTTATTCTCGTCCAATTAGGGTTTTTAACTAATCTTGTGCATCCAATAAGTACATTTGTGTCATTGGTTGAACATTTAGGTCATTTTCGTCCTCCCAAGGCTTATTCTCGTCCAATTAGGGTTTTTAACCAATCTTGTGCATCCAATAAGTACATTTGTGTCATCGGTTGAACGTTTAGGTCATTTTCGTCCTCCCAAGGCTTATTCTCCTCCAATTAGGGTTTTTAAACAATCTTGTGCATCCAATTAGCGATTTTGTGTCATTGGTTGAACATTTAGGTCATTTTCGTCCTCCCTAGGCTTATTCTCGTCCAATTAGGGTTTTTAACCAATCTTGTGCATCCAATAAGTGATTTTGTGTCATTGGTTGAACATTTAGGTCATTTTCATCCTCCCAAGGTTTATTCTCGTCCAATTAGGATTTTTAACCAATCTTCTACATCAAATAAGTGATTTTGTGTCATTGGTTGAACATTTAGGTCATTTTCGTCCTCCCAAGGCTTATCCTCGTCCAATTAGGGTTTTTAACCAATCTTGTGCATCCAATAAGTGATTGTGTGTCATTGGTTGAACATTTAGGTCATTTTCTTCCTCCCAAGACTTATTCTCGTCCAATTAGGGTTTTTAACCAATCTTGAGCATCCAATAATTGATTTTGTGTCATTGGTTGAACATTTAGGTCATTTTCGTCCTCCCTAGGCTTATTCTCGTCCAATTAGGGTTTTTAACCAATCTTGTGCATCCAATAAGTGATTTTGTGTCATTGGTTGAACATTTAGGTCATTTTCATCCTCCCAAGGTTTATTCTCGTCCAATTAGGATTTTTAACCAATCTTCTACATCAAATAAGTGATTTTGTGTCATTGGTTGAACATTTAGGTCATTTTCGTCCTCCCTAGGCTTATTCTCGTCCAATTAGGGTTTTTAACCAATCTTGTGCATCCAATAAGTGATTTTGTGTCATTGGTTGAACATTTAGGTCATTTTCGTTCTCCCTAGGCTTATTCTCGTCCAATTAGGGTTTTTTTACCAATCTTGTGCATCCAATAAGTACATATGTGTCATTGGTTGAACATATAGGTCATTTTCATCCTCCCTAGGCTTATTCTCGCCCAATTAGGGTTTTTAACCAATCTTGTGCATCCAATAAGTGATTTTGTGTCATTGGTTGAACATTTAGGTCATTTTCGTCCTCCCTAGGCTTATTCTCGTCCAATTAGGGTTTTTAACCAATCTTGTGCATCCAATAAGTGATTTTGTGTCATTGGTTGAACATTTATGTCATTTTCGTCCGCCCAAGGCTTATTCTCCCTCAATTAGGGTTTTTAACCAATCTTGTGCATCCAATAAGTACATTTGTGTCATTGGTTGAACATTTAGGTCATTTTCGTCCTCCCAAGGCTTATTCTCGTCCAATTAGGGTTTTTAACCAATCTTGTGCATCCAATAAGTGATTTTGTGTCATTGGTTGAACATTTAGGTCAATTTCGTCCTCCCAATACTTATTCTCGTCCAATTAGGGTTTTTTAACAATCTTGTGCATCCAATAAGTACATTTGTGTCATTAGTTGAACATTTAGGTCATTTATGACCTCCAAAAGCTTATTCTCGTCCAATTAGGGTTTTTAACCAATCTTGTGCATCCAATAAGTGATTTTGTGTCATTGGTTGAACATTTAGGTCATTTTCGTCCTCCCTAGGCTTATTCTCGTCCAATTAGGGTTTTTAACCAATCTTGTGCATCCAATAAGTGATTTTGTGTCATTGGTTGAACATTTAGGTCATTTTCATCCTCTCAAGGCTTATTCTCGTCCAATTAGGGTTTTTAACCAATCTTGTGCATCCAATAAGTACATTTGTGTCATTGGTTGAACATTTAGGTCATTTTCGTCCTCCCAAGGCTTATTCTCGTCCAATTAGGGTTTTTAACCAATCTTGTGCATCCAATAAGCACATTTGCGTCATCGGTTGAACATTTAGGTCATTTTCGTCCTCCCAATGCTTATTCTCGTCCAATTAGGGTTTTTAACCAATCTTGTGCATCCAATAAGTACATTTGTGTCATTGGTTGAACATTTAGGTCATTTTCGTCCTCCCAAGTCTTATTCTCGTCCAATTAGGGTTTTTAACCAATCTTGTGCATCCAATAAGTGATTTTGTGTCACTGGTTGAACATTTAGGTCATTTTCGTCCTCCCAAGGCTTATTCTCGTCCAATTAGGGTTTTTAATTAATCTTGTGCATCCAATAAGTACATTTGTGTCATTGGTTGAACATTTAAGTCATTTTCGTCCTCCCTAGGCTTATTCTCGTCCAATTAGGGTTTTTAATTAATCTTGTGCATCCAATAAGTACATTTGTGTCATTGGTTGAACATTTAAGTCATTTTCGTCCTTCCTAGGCTTATTCTCGTCCAATTAGGGTTTTTAACCAATCTTGTGCATCCAATAAGTGATTTTGTGTCATTGGTTGAACATTTAGGTCATTTTCGTCCTCCCAAGGCTTATTATCGTCCAATTAGGGTTTTTAATTAATCTTGTGCATCCAATAAGTACATTTGTGTCATTGGTTGAACATTTAAGTCATTTTCGTCCTCCCTAGGCTTATTCTCGTCCAATTAGGGTTTTTAACCAATCTTGTGCATCCAATAAATGATTTTGTGTCATTGGTTGAACGTTTAGGTCATTTTCGTCCTCCCAAGGCTTATTCTCGTCCAATTAGGGTTTTTAATTAATCTTGTGCATCCAATAAGTACATTTGTGTCATTGGTTGAACATTTAAGTCATTTTCGTCCTCCCTAGGCTTATTCTCGTCTAATTAGGGTTTTTCACCAATCTTGTGCATCCAATAAGTGATTTTGTGTCATTGGTTGAACATTTAGGTCATTTTATTCCTCCCAAGGCTTATTCTCGTCCAATTAGGGTTTTTA
>JBBPBP010000495.1:0-21168 GCA_037974735.1 Cicer chorassanicum
ATGCCCTAAATGTTCAAACAATGCCACAAAATCACTTATTGGATGAACAAGATTGGTTAAAAACCCTAATTGGACGAGAATAAGCCTTGGGAGGACGAAAATGACCTAAATGTTCAACCAATGACACAAATGTACTTATTGGATGCACAAGATTGGTTAAAAATCCTAATTGGACAAGAATAAGCCTTAGGAGGACGAAAATGACCTAAATGTTCAACCAATGACACCAAATCACTAATTGGATGCACAAGATTGGTTCAAAACCCTAATTGGACGAGAAGAAGCCTTGGGAGGACGAAAATGACCTAAATGTTCAACCAATGACACAAAATCACTTATTGGATGCACAAGTTTGCACAAGATTGGTTAAAAACCCTAATTGGACGAGAATAAGCTTTAAGAGGACGAAAATGACCTAAATGTTCAACCAATGACACAAATGTACTTATTGGATGCACAAGATTGGTTAAAAACCCTAATTGGACGAGAATAAGCCTTGGGAGGACGAAAATGACCTAACTCTTCAACCAATGACACAAATGTACTTTTTGGATGCACAAGATTGGTTAAAAACCCTAATTGGACGAGAATAAGCCTAGGGAGGACGAAAATGACCTAAATGTTCAACCAATGACACAAAATCACTTATTGGATGCACAAGATTGGTTAAAAACCCTAATTGGACGAGAAAAAGCCTTGGGAGGACGAAAATGACCTAAATGTTTAACCAATGACACAAATGTACTTATTGGATGCACAAGATTGATAAAAAACCCTAATTGGACGAGAATAAGCCTTGGGAGGACGAAAATGACCTAAATGTTCAACCAATGACACAAATGTACTTATTGGATGCACAAGATTGGTTAAAAACCCTAATTGGACGAGAATAAGCCTTGGGAGGACGAAAATGACCTAAATGTTAAACCAATGACACAAAATAACTTATTGGATGCATAAGATTGGTTAAAAACCCTAATTGGACGAGAATAAGCCTTGGGAGGACGAAAATGACCTAAATGTTCAACCAACGACACAAAATCACTTATTGGATGCACAAGATTGGTTAAAAACCCTAATTGGACGAGAATAAGCCTTGGGAGGACGAAAATGACCTAAATGTTCAACCAACCACACAAAATCACTTATTGGATGCGCAAGATTGGTTAAAAACTCTAATTGAACGAGAATAAGCCTTGGGAGGACGAAAATGACCTAAATGTTCAACCAATGACACAAATGTACTTATTGGATGCACAAGATTGGTTAAAAACCCTAATTGGACGAGAATAAGCCTTGGGAGGACGAAAATGACCTAAATGTTCAACCAACGACACAAAATAACTTATTGGATGCACAAGATTGGTTAAAAACCCTAATTGGACGAGAATAAGCCTTGGGAGGACGAAAATGACCTAAATATTCAACCAATGACACAAATGTACTTATTGGATGCACAAGATTGGTTAAAAACCCTAATTGGACGAGAACAAGCCTTGGGAGGACGAAAATGACCTAAATGTTCAACCAGTTACACAAAATCACTTATTGGATGCACAAGATTGGTTAAAAACCCTAATTGGACGAGAATAAGCCTTGGGAGGACGAAAATGACCTAAATGTTCAACCAATGACACAAATGTACTTATTGGATGCACAAGATTGGTTAAAAACCCTAATTGGACGAGAATAAGCCTTGGGAGGACGAAAATGACCTAAATGTTCAACCAACGACACAAATGTACTTATTCAATGCACAAGATTGGTTAAAAACCCTAATTGGACGAGAATAAGCCTTGGGAGGACAAAAATGACCTAAATGTTCAACCAACGACACAAAATCACTTATTGGATGCACGAGATTAATTAAAAACCCTAATTGGACGAGAATAAGCCTTGGGAGGACGAAAATGACCTAAATGTTCAACCAATGACACAAATGTACTTATTGGATGCACAAGATTGGTTAAAAACCCTAATTGGACGAGAATAAGCCTTGGGAGGACGAAAATGACCTAAATGTTCAACCAACGACACAAATGTACTTATTGGATGCACAAGATTGGTTAAAAACCCAAATTGGACGAGAATAAGCCTTGGGAGGACGAAAATGACCTAAATGTTCAACCAATGACACAAATGTACTTATTGGATGCACAAGATTGGTTAAAAACCCTAATTGGACGAGAATAAGCCTTGGGAGGACGAAAATGACCTAAATGTTCAACCAATGACACAAATTCGCTTATTGGATGCACAAGATTGGTTAAAACCCCTAATTGGAGGAGAATAAGCCTTGGGAGGACGAAAATGACCTAAATGTTCAACCAATGACACAAATGTACTTATTGGATGCACAAGATTGGTTAAAAACCCTAATTGGACGAGAATAAGCCTTGGGAGGACGAAAATGACCTAAATGTTCAACCAATGACACAGCTGTACTTATTGGATGCACAAGATTGGTTAAAAACCCTAATTGGACGAGAATAAGCCTTGGGAGGACGAAAATGACCTAAATGTTCAACCAATGACACAAATGTACTTATTGGATGCACAAGATTGGTTAAAAACCCTAATTGGACGAGAATAAGCCTTGGGAGGACGAAAATGACCTAAATGTTCAACAAATGACACAAATGCACTTATTGGATGCACAAGATTGGTTAAAAACCCTAATTGGACGAGAATAAGCCTTGGGAGGACGAAAATGACCTAAATGTTCAACCAATGACACAAATGTACTTATTGGATGCACAAGATTGGTTAAAAACCCTAACTGGCCGAGAATAAGCCTTGGGAGGACGAAAATGACCTAAATGTTCAACCAATGACACAAATGTACTTATTGGATGCACAAGATTGGTTAAAAACCCTAATTGGACGAGAATAAGCCTTGGGAGGACGAAAATGACCTAAATGTTCAACCAATGACACAAATGTACTTATTGGATGCACAAGATTGGTTAAAAACCCTAATTGGACGAGATAAGCCTTGGGAGGACGAAAATGACCTAAATGTTCAACCAATGACACAAATGTACTTATTGGATGCACAAGATTGGTTAAAAACCCTAATTGGACGAGAATAAGCCTTGGGAGGACGAAAATGACCTAAATGTTCAACCAATGACATAAAATCACTTATTGGAAGCACCAGATTGGTTAAAGACCCTAATTGGACAAGAATAAGCCTTGGGAGGACGAAAATGACCTAAATGTTCAACCAATGACACAAATGTACTTATTGGATGCACAAGATTGGTTAAAAACCCTAATTGGACGAGAATAAGCCTTGGGAGGACGAAAATGACCTAAATGTTCAACCAATGACACAAAATCAATTATTGGATGCACAAGATTGGTTAAAAACCCTAATTGGACGAGAATAATCCTTGGGAAGAAGAAAATGACCTAAATGTTCAACCAATGACACAAAATCACTTATTGGATGCACAAGATTGTTTAAAAACCCTAATTGGACGAGAATAAGCCTTGGGAGGACAAAAATGACCTAAATGTTCAACCAATGACACAAAATCACTTATTGGATGCACAAGATTGGTAAAAAACCCTAATTGGACGAGAATAAGCCTTGGGAGGACGAAAATGACCTAAATGTTCAACCAATGACACAAATGTACTTATTGGATGCACAAGATTGGTTAAAAACCCTAATTGGACGAGAATAAGCCTTGGGAGGACGAAAATAACCTAAATGTTCAACCAATGACACAAATGTAGTTATTGGATGCACAAGATTGGTTAAAAACCCTAATTGGACGAGAATAAGCCTTGGGAGGACGAAAATGACCTAAATGTTCAACCAACGACACAAAATCACTTATTGGATGCACAAGATTGGTTAAAAACTCTAATTGGATGAGAATAAGCCTTGGGAGGACGAAAATGACCTAAATGTTCAACCAATGACACAAATGTACTTATTGGATGCACAAGATTGGTTAAAAACCCTAATTGGACGAGAATAAGCCTTGGGAGGACGAAAATGACCTAAATGTTCAACCAATGACACAAATGTACTTATTGGATGCACAAGATTGGTTGAAAGCCCTAATTGGACGAGAATAAGCCTTGGGAGGACGAAAATGACCTAAATGTTCAACCAATGACACAAATGTACTTATTGGATGCACAAGATTGGTTAAAAACCCTAATTGGACGAGAATAAGCCTTGGGAGGACGAAAATGACCTAAATGTTCAACCAATGACGCAAATGTACTTATTGGATGCACAAGATTGGTTAAAAACCCTAATTGGACGAGTATAAGCCTTGGGAGGACGAAAATGACCTAAATGTTCAACCAATGACACAAATGTACTTATTGGATGCACAAGATTGGTTAAAAACCCTAATTGGACGAGAATAAGCCTTGGGAGGACGAAAATGACCTAAATGTTCAACCAACGACACAAAATCACTTATTGGATGCAAAAGATTGGTTAAATACCCTAATTTGACGAGAATAAGCCTTGGGAGGACGAAAATGACCTAAATGTTCAACCAATGACACAAATGTACTTATTGGATGCACAAGATTGGTTAAAAACCCTAATTGGACGAGAATAAGCCTTGGGAGGACGAAAATGACCTAAATGTTCAACCAATGAATCAAATGTACTTATTGGATGCACAAGATTGGTTAAAAACCCTAATTGGACGAGAATAAGCCTTGGGAGGACGAAAATGACCTAAATGTTCAACCAACGACACAAAATCACTTATTGGATGCACAAGATTGGTTAAAAACCCTAATTGGACGAGAATAAGCCTTGGGAGGACGAAAATGACCTAAATGTTCAATCAATGACACAAAATCACTTATTGGATGCACAAGATTGGTTAAAAACCCTAATTGGACGAGAATAAGTCTTGGGAGGACGAAAATGACCTAAATGTTCAACCAATGACACAAAATCACTTATTGGATGCACAAGATTGGATAAAAACCGTAATTGGACGAGAATAAGCCTTGGGGTGACGAAAATGACCTAAATGTTCAACCAATGAAACAAAATCACTTATTGGATGCACAAGATTGGTTAAAAACGCTAATTGAACGAGAATAATCATAGGGAGGACGAAAATGACCTTAATGTTCAACCAACGACGCAAAATCACTTATTGGATGCACAAGATTGGTTAAAAACACTAATTGGACGAGAATAAGCTTTGGGAGAACGTAAATGACCTAAATGTTCAACCAATGACAGAAAATCACTTATTGGATGCACAAGATTGGTTAAAAACCCTAATTGTACGAGAATAAGTCTTGGGAGAATGAAAATGACCTAAATGTTCAACCAATGGCACAAAATCACTTATTGGATGCACAAGATTGGTTAAAAACCCTAATTGGACGAGAATAAGCTTAGGGAGGACGAAAAAAGACCTAAATGTTCAACCAATGGCAGAAAATCACTTATTGGATGCACAAGTTTGCACAAGATTGGTTAAAAACCCTAATTGGACGAGAATAAGCTTTGGGAGGACGAAAATGACCTAAATGTTCAACCAATGACACAAAATCACTTATTGGATGCACAAGATTGGTTAAAAACTCTAATTGGACGAGAATAAGCCTTAGGAGGACGAAAATGACCAAAATGTTCAACCAATGACACAAAATCACTTATTGGATGCACAAGATTGGTTAAAAACCCTAATTGGACGAGAATAAGCCTAGGGAGGACGAAAATGACCTAAATGTTCAACCAATGACACAAAATCACTTATTGGATGCACAAGATTGGTTAAAAACCCTAATTGGACGAGAATAAGCTTAGGGAGGACGAAAATGACCTAAATGTTCAACCAATGACACAAATGTACTTATTAGATGCACAAGATTGGTTAAAAACCCTAATTGGACAAGAATAAGCCTAGGGAGGATGTAAATGACCTAAATGTTCAACCAATGACACAAAATCACTTATTGGATGCACAAGATTGGTTGAAAACCCTAATTGGACGAGAATAAGCCTTGGGAGGACGAAAATGACCTAAATGTTCAACCAATGACACAAAATCACTTATTGGATGCACAAGATTGGTTAAAAACCCTAATTGGACGAGAATAAGCCTAGGGAGAACGAAAATGACCTAAATGTTCAACCAATGACACAAATGTACTTATTGGATGCACAAGATTTGTTAAAAACCCTAATTGGACGAGAATAAGCCTAAGGAGGACGAAAAACACCTCAATGTTCAGCCAATGACACAAAACCACTTATTGGATGCACAAGATTGGTTAAAAACCCTAATTGGACGAGAATAAGCCTTGGGAGGACGAAAATGACCTAAATGTTCAACCAATGCCACAAAATAACTTATTGGATGCACAAGATTGGTTAAAAACCCTAATTGGACAAGAATAAGCCTAGGGAGGACGAAAATGACCTAAATGTTCAACCAATGACACAAAACTACTTATTGGATGCACAAGATTGGTTAAAAACCCTAATTGGACGAGAATAAGCCTAGGGAGGACGAAAATGACCTAAATGTTCAACCAATGACACAAAATCACTTATTGGATGCACAAGATTGGTTAAAAACCCTAATTGGACGAGAATAAGCCTTGGGAGGACGAAAATGACCTAAATGTTCAACCAATGACACAAAATCACTTATTGTTTACACAAGATTGGTTAAAAACCCTAATTGGACGAGAATAAGTCATGGCAGGACGAAAATGACCTAAATGTTCAACCAATGACACAAATTCACTTATTGGATGCACAAGATTTGTTAAAAACACTAATTGGTCGAGAATAAGCCTAAGGAGGACGAAAATGACCTAAATGTTCAACCAATGACACAAAATCAATTATTGGATGCACAAGATTGGTTAAAAACCCTAATTGGACGAGAATAAGCCTAGGGAGGACGAAAATGACCTAAATGTTCAACCAATGACACAAAATCACTTATTGGATGCACAAGATTGGTTAAAAACCCTAATTGGACGAGAATAAGCCTTGGGAGGACGAAAATGACCTAAATGTTCAACCAATGACACAAAATCACTTATTGTTTACACAAGATTGGTTAAAAACCCTAATTGGACGAGAATAAGTCATGGCAGGACGAAAATGAACTAAATGTTCAACCAATGACACAAAATCACTTATTGGATGCACAAGATTGGTTAAAAACCCTAATTGGACGAGAATAATCCTTTGGAGGACGAAAATGACCTAAATGTTCAACCAATGACACAAAATCACTTATTGGATGCACAAGATTGGTTAAAAACCCTAATTGGACGAGAATAAGCCTTGGGAGGACGAAAATGACCTAAATGTTCAACCAATGACACAAATGTTTTTATTTGATGCACAAGATTGGTTAAAAACCCTAATTGGACGAGAATAAGCCTTGGGAGGACGAAAATGACCTAAATGTTCAACCAATGACACAAATGTACTTATTGGATGCACAAGATTGGTTAAAAACCCTAATTGGACGAGAATAAGCCTTGGGAGGACGAAAATGACCTAAATGTTCAACCAATGACACAAATGTAATTATTGGATGCACAAGATTGGTTAAAAACCCTAATTGGACGAGAGTAAGCCTTGGGAGGACGAAAATGACCTAAATGTTCAACCAATGACAAAAATGTACTTATTGGATGCACAAGATTGGTTAAAAACCCTAATTGGACGAGAAAAAGCCTTGGGAGGACGAAAATGACCTAAATGTCCAACCAATGACACAAATGTACTTATTGGATGCACAAGATTGGTTAAAAACCCTAATTGGACGAGAATAAGCCTTGGGAGGACGAAAATGACCTAAATGTTCAACCAATGACACAAATGTACTTATTGGATGCACAAGATTGGTTAAAAACCCTAATTGGACGAGAATAAGCCTTGGGAGGACGAAAATGACCTAAATGTTCAACCAATGACACAAATGTACTTATTGGATGCACAAGATTGGTTAAAAACCCTAATTGGACGAGAATAAGCCTTGGGAGGACGAAAATGACCTAAATGTTCAACCAACAACACAAAAGCACTTATTGGATGCACAAGATTGGTTAAAAACCCTAATTGGACGAGAATAAGCCTTGGGAGGACGAAAATGACCTAAATGTTCAACCAATGACACAAATGTACTTATTGGATGCACAAGATTGGATAAAAACCATAATTGGACGAGAATAAGCCTTGGGAGGACGAAAATGACCTAAATGTTCAACCAATGACACAAATGTACTTATTGGATGCACAAGATTGGTTAAAAACCCTAATTGGACGAGAATAAGCCTTGGGAGGACGAAAATGACCTAAATGTTCAACCAATGACACAAAATCACTTATTGGATGCACAAGATTGGTTAAAAACCCTAATTGGACGAGAATAAGCCTTGGGAGGACGAAAATGACCTAAATGTTCAACCAATGACACAAATGTACTTATTGGATGCACAAGATTGGTTAAGAACCCTAATTGGACAAGAATAAGCCTTGGGAGGACGAAAATGACATAAATGTTCAACCAATGACACAAATGTACTTATTGGATGCACAAGATTGGTTAAAAACCCTAATTGGACGAGAATAAGCCTTGGGAGGACGAAAATGACCTAAATGTTCAACCAATGACACAAAATCACTTATTGGATGCACAAGATTGGTTAAAAACCCTAATTGGACGTGAATAAGCCTTGGGAGGACGAAAATGACCTAAATGTTCAACAAATGACACAAAATCACTAATTGGATGCAAAAGATTGGTTAAAAACCCTAATTGGACGAGAATAAGCCTTGGGAGGACGCAAATGACCTAAATGTTCAACCAATAGCACAAAATCACTTATTGGATGCACAAGATTGGTTAAAAACCCTAATTGGACGAGAATAAGCCTAAGGAGGATGAAAATGACCTAAATGTTCAACCAATGACACAAATGTACTTATTGGATGCACAAGATTGGTTAAAAACCCTAATTGGACGAGAATAAGCCTAGGGAGGACGAAAATGACCTAAATGTTCAACCAATGACACAAAATCACTTATTGGATGCACAAGATTGGTTAAAAACCCTAATTGGACGAGAATAAGCCTTGGGAGGAAGAAAATGACCTAAATATTCAGCCAATGACACAAAATCACTTATTGGATGCACAAGATTGGTTATAAACCCTAATTGGAAGAGAATAAGCCTTGGGAGGACGAAAATGACCTAAATGTTCAACCAATGACACAAAATCACTTATTGGATGCACAAGATTGGTTAAAAACCCTAATTGGACGAGAATAAGCCTAGGGAGGAAGAAAATGTCCTAAATGTTCAACCAATGACACAAAATCACTTATTGGATGCACAAGATTGGTTAAAAACCCTAATTGCACGAGAATAAGCCTTGGGAGGACGAAAATGACCTAAATGTTCAACCAATGACACAAAATCACTTATTGGATGCACAAGATTGGTTAAAAACCCTAATTGGACGAGAATAAGCCTAGGGAGGACGAAAATGACCTAAATGTTCAACCAATGACACAAAATCACTTATTGGATGCACAAGATTGGTTAAAAACCCTAATTGGACGAGAATAAGCTTTTGGAGGTCATAAATGACCTAAATGTTCAACTAATGACACAAATGTACTTATTGGATGCACAAGATTGTTAAAAAACCCTAATTGGACGAGAATAAGTATTGGGAGGACGAAATTGACCTAAATGTTCAACCAATGACACAAAATCACTTATTGGATGCACAAGATTGGTTAAAAACCCTAATTGGACGAGAATAAGCCTTGGGAGGACGAAAATGACCTAAATGTTCAACCAATGACACAAATGTACTTATTGGATGCACAAGATTGGTTAAAAACCCTAATTGGACGAGAATAAGCGTTGGGAGGACAAAAATGACCTAAATGTTCAATTAATGACACAAAATCACTTATTGGATGCACAAGATTGGTTTAAAACCCTAATTGGACGAGAATAAGCCTTGGGAGGACGAAAATGACCTAAATGTTCAACCAATGACACAAAATCACTTATTGGATGCACAAGATTGGTTAAAAACCCTAATTGGACGAGAATAAGCCTAGGGAGGAAGAAAATGACCTAAATGTACAACCAATGACACAAAATCACTTATTGGATGCACAAGATTGGTTAAAAACCCTAATTGGACGAGAATAAGCCTAGGGAGGACGAAAATGACCTAAATGTTCAACCAATGACACAAAATCACTTATTGGATGCACAAGATTGGTTAAAAACCCTAATTGGACGAGAATAAGCCTTGGGCTGACGAAAATGACCTAAATGTTCAACCAATGACACAAAATCACTTATTGGATGCACAAGATTGGTTAAAAACCCTAATTGGACGAGAATAAGCCATTGGAGGACAAAAATGACCTAAATGTTCAACCAATGACACAAAATCACTTATTGGATGCACAAGATTGGTTAAAAACCCTAATTGGACGAGAATAAGCCTTGGGAGGACGAAAATGACCTAAATGTTCAACCAATGACACAAAATCACTTATTGGTTGCACAAGATTGGTTAAAAACCCTAATTTGACGAGAATAAGCCTTGGGAGGACTAAAATGACCTAAATGTTCAACCAATGACACAAATGTACTTATTGGATGCACAAGATTGGTTAAAAACCCTAATTGGACGAGAATAAGCCTTGGGAGGACGAAAATGACCTAAATGTTCAACCAATGACACAAAATCACTTATTGGATGCACAAGATTGGTTAAAAACTCTAATTGGACGAGAATAAGCCTTGGGAGGACGAAAATGACCTAAATGTTCAACCAACGACACAAAATCACTTATTGGATGCAGAAGATTGGTTAAAAACCCTAATTGGACGAGAATCAGCCTTGGGAGGACGAAAATGACCTAAATGTTCAACCAATGACACAAATGTACTTATTGGATGCACAAGATTGGTTAAAAACCCTAATTGGACGAGAATAAGCCTTGGGAGGACGAAAATGACCTAAATGTTCAACCAATGACACAAATGTACTTATTGGATGCACAAGTTTGGTTAAAAACCCTAATTGGACGAGAATAAGACTTGGGAGGACGAAAATGACCTAAATGTTCAACCAATGACACAAAATCACTTATTGGATGCACAAGATTGGTTATAAACTCTAATTGGACGAGAATAAGCCTTAAGAGGACGAAAATGACCTAAATGTTCAACCAACGACACAAAATCACTTATTGGATGCAGAAGATTGGTTAAAAACTCTAATTGGACGAGAATAAGCCTTGGGACGACGAAAATGACCTAAATGTTCAACCAATGACACAAATGTACTTATTGGATGCACAAGATTGGTTAAAAACCCTAATTGGACGAGAATAAGCCTTGGGAGGACGAAAATGACCTAAATGTTCAACCAATGACACAAATGTACTTATTGGATGCACAAGATTGGTTAAAAACCCTAATTGGACGAGAATAAGCCTTGGGAGGACGAAAATGACCTAAATGTTCAACCAATGACACAAATGTACTTATTGGATGCACAAGATTGGTTAAAAACCCTAATTGGACGAGAATAAGCCTTGGGAGGACGTAAATGACCTAAATGTTCAATGTATGGCACAAAATCACTTATTGGATGCACAAGATTGGTTAAAAACCCTAATTGGACGAGAATAAGCCTTGGAAGGACGTAAATGACCTAAATGTTCAACCAATGACACAAAATCACTTATTCGATGCACAAGATTAGTTAAAAACCCTAAATGGACGAGAATAAGCCAAGGGAGGACGAAAATGACCTAAATGTTCAACCAATGACACAAAATCGCTAATTGGATGCACAAGATTGGTTAAAAACCCTAATTGGAGGAGAATAAGCCTTGGGAGGACGAAAATGACCTAAACGTTCAACCGATGACACAAATGTACTTATTGGATGCACAAGATTGGTTAAAAACCCTAATTGGACGAGAATAAGCTTATGGAGGATAAAAATGACCTAAATGTTCAACCAATGACACAAATGTACTTATTGGATGCACAAGATTGGTTGAAAACCCTAATTGGACGAGAATAAGCCTTGGGAGGACGAAAATGACCTAAATGTTCAACCAATGACACAAAATCACTTATTGGATGCACAAGATTGGTTAAAAACCCTAATTGGACGAGAATAAGCCTAGGGAGGACGAAAATGACCTAAATGTTCAACCAATGACACAAAATCGCTAATTGGATGCACAAGATTGGTTAAAAACCCTAATTGGAGGAGAATAAGCCTTGGGAGGACGAAAATGACCTAAATGTTCAACCAATGACACAAATGTACTTATTGGATGCACAAGATTGGTTAAAAACCCTAATTTGACGAGAATAAGCCTTGCGAGGACGAAAATGACCTAAATGTTCAACCAATGACACAAAATCACTTATTGGATGCACAAGATTGGTTAAAAACCCTAATTGGACGAGAATAAGCCTTGGGAGGACGAAAATGACCTAAATGTTCAACCAATGACACAAATGTACTAATTGAATGCACAAGATTGGTTAAAAACCCTAATTGGACGAGAATAAGCCTTGGGAGGACGAAAATGACCTAAATGTTCAACCAATGACACAAATGTACTTATTGGATGCACAAGATTGGTTAAAAACCCTAATTGGAGAGAATAAGCCTTGGGAGGACGAAAATGACCTAAATGTTCAACCAATGACACCAATGTACTTATTGGATGCACAAGATTGGTTAAAAACCCTAATTGGACGAGAATAAGCCTTGGGAGGACGAAAATGACCTAAATGTTCAACCAACGACACAAATGTACTTATTGGATGCACAAGATTGGTTAAAAACCCTAATTGGACGAGAATAAGCCTTGGGAGGACGAAAATGACCTAAATATTCAACCAACGAAACAAAATCACTTATTGGATGCACAAGATTGGTTAGAAACCCAAATTGGACGAGAATCAGCCTTGGGAGGACGAAAATGACCTAAATGTTCAACCAATGACACAAAATCACTTATTGGATGCACAAGATTGGTTAAAAACTCTAATTGGACGAGAATAAGCCTTGGGAGGACGAAAATGACCTAAATGTTCAACCAATAACACAAAATCACTCATTGGATGCACAAGATTGGTTAAAAACCCTAATTGGACGAGAATAAGCCTAGGGAGGACGAAAATGACCTAAATGTTCAACCAATAACACAAAATCACTTATTGGATGCACAAGATTGGTTAAAAACCCTAATTGGACGAGAATAAGCCTTGGGAGGACGAAAATGACCTAAATGTTCAACCAATGACACAAAATCACTTATTGGATGCACAAGATTGGTTAAAAACCCTAATTGGACGAGAATAGCCTTGGGAGGACGAAAATGACCTAAATGTTCAACCAATGACACAAAATCACTTATTGGATGTACAAGATTGGTTAAAAACCCTAATTGGACGAGAATAAGCCTTGGGAGGACGAAAATGACCTAAATGTTCAACCAATGACACAAAATCACTTATTAGATGCACAAGATTGGGTAAAAACCCTAATTGGACGAGAAAAAGAGTAGGGAGGACAAAAATGACCCAAATATTCAACCAATGACACAAATGTACTAATTGGATGCACAAGATTGGTTAAAAACCCTAATTGGACGAGAATAATCCTAGGGAGGACGAAAATGACCTAAATGTTCAACCAATGACACAAAATCACTTATTGGATGCACAAGATTGGTTAAAAACCCTAATTGGACGAGAATAAGCCTTGGGAGGACGAAAATGACCTAAATGTTCAACCAATGACACCAAATCACTTATTGGATGCACAAGATTGGTTAAAAACCCTAATTGGACTAGAATAGCCTTGGGAGGACGAAAATGACCTAAATGTTCAACCATTGACACAAATGTACTTATTGGATGCACAAGATTGGTTAAAAACCCTAATTGGACGAGAATAAGGCTTGGGAGGACGAAAATGACCTAAATGTTCAAACAATTACACAAAATCACTTTATGGATGCACAAGATTGGTTAAAAACCCTAATTGGACGAGAATAAGCCTTGGGAGGACGAAAATGACCTAAATGTTCAACCAATGACACAAAATAACTTATTGGATGCACAAGATTGGTTAAAAACCCTAATTGGACGAGAATAAGCCTTGGGAGGACGAAAATGACCTAAATGTTCAACCAATGACACAAATGTACTTATTGGATGCACAAGATTGGTTAAAAACCCTAATTGGACGAGAATAAGTCCCTATAGGACGAAAATGACCTAAATGTTCAACCAATGACACAAAATCACTTATTGGATGCACAAGATTGGTTAAAAACCCTAATTGGACAAGAATAAGCCTTGGGAGGACGAAAATGACCTAAATGTTCAACCAATGACACAAAATCACTTATTGGAGGCACAAGATTGGTTAAAAACCCTAATTGGACGAGAATAAGCCTTGCGAGGACGAAAATGACCTTAATGTTCAACCAATGACACAAATGTACTTATTGGATGCACAAGATTGGTTAAAAACCCTAATTGGACGAGAATAAGCCTTGGGAGGACGAAAATGACCTAAATGTTCAACCAATGACACAAATGTACTTATTGGATGCACAAGATTGGTTAAAAACCCTAATTGGACGAGAATAAGCCTTGGGAGGACGAAAATGACCTAAATGTTCAACCAATGACACAAAATCACTTATTGGATGCACAAGATTGGTTAAAAACCCTAATTGGACGAGAATATGCCTTGGGAGGACGAAAATGACCTAAATGTTTAACCAATGACACAAAATCACTTATTGGATGCACAAGATTGGTTAAAAACCCTAATTGGACGAGAATAAGCCTAGGGAGGACGAAAATGACCGAAATGTTCAACCAAAGACACAAATGTACTTATTCGATGCACAAGATTAGTTAAAAACCCTAATTGGACGTGAATAAGCCTTGGGAGGACGAAAATGACCTAAATGTTCAACCAATAACACAAAATCACTTATTGGATGCACAAGATTGGTTAAAAACCCTAATTGGACGAGAATAAGCCTTGGGAGGACGAAAATGACCTAAATGTTCAACCAATGACACAAAATCACTTATTGGATGCACAAGATTGGTTAAAAACCCTAATTGGACGAGAATAAGCCTAGGGAGGACGAAAATGACCTAAATGTTTAACCAATGACACAAAATCACTAATTTGATGCACAAGATTGGTTAAAAACCCTAATTGGACGAGAATAAGCCTTGGGAGGACGAAAATGACCTAAATGTTCAACCAATGACACAAAATCACTTATTGGATGCACAAGATTGGTTAAAAACCCTCATTGGACGAGAATAAGCCTAGGGAGGACGAAAAAGACCTAAATGTCCAACCAAAGACACAAGCGTACTTATTGGATGCACAAGATTGGCAAAAAACGCTAATTGGATGAGAATAAGACTAGGGAGGAAAAAAATGACCTAAATGTTCAACCAATGACACAAAATCACTTATTGGATGCACAAGATTGGTTAAAAACCCTAATTGGACGAGAATAATCCTTGGGAGGACGAAAACGACCTAAATGTTCAACCAACGACGCAAAATCACATATTGGATGCACAAGATTGGTTAAAAACACTAATTGGACGAGAATAAGCTTTGGGAGAACGTAAATGACCTAAATGTTCAACCAATGACCGAAAATCACTTATTGGATGCACAAGATTGGTTAAAAACCCTAATTGTACGAGAATAAGTCTTGGGAGAACGAAAATGACCTAAATGTTCAACCAATGGCACAAAATCACTTATTGGATGCACAAGATTGGTTAAAAACCCTAATTGGACGAGAATAAGCTTAGGGAGGACGAAAAAAGACCTAAATGTTCAACCAATGGCAGAAAATCACTTATTGGATGCACAAGTTTGCACAAGATTGGTTAAAAACACTAATTGGACGAGAATAAGCTTTGGGAGGACGAAAATGACTTAAATGTTCAACCAATGACAAAAAAATACTTATTGGATGCACAAGATTGGTTAAAAATCCTAATTGGACGAGAATATGCCTTAGGAGGACGAAAATGACCTAAATGTTCAACCAATGACACAAAATCACTTATTGGATGCACAAGATTGGTTAAAAACTCTAATTGGACGAGAATAAGCCTTGGGAGGACGAAAATGACCTAAATGTTCAACCAATGACACAAAATCACTTATTGGATGCACAAGATTGGTTAAAAACCCTAATTGGACGAGAATAAGCCTAGGGAAGACGAAAATGACCTAAATGTTCAACCAATGACACAAAATCACTTATTGGATGCACATGATTGGTTAGAAACCCTAATTGGACGAGAATAAGCCTAGGGAGGACGAAAATGACCTAAATGTTCAACCAATGACACAAATGAACTTATTGGATGCACAAGATTGGTTAAAAACTCTAATTGCACGAGAATAAGCCTTGGGAGGACGAAAAATGCCCTAAATGTTCAAACAATGCCACAAAATCACTTATTGGATGAACAAGATTGGTTAAAAACCCTAATTGGACGAGAATAAGCCTTGGGAGGACGAAAATGACCTAAATGTTCAACCAATGACACAAATGTACTTATTGGATGCACAAGATTGGTTAAAAATCCTAATTGGACAAGAATAAGCCTTAGGCGGACGAAAATGACCTAAATGTTCAACCAATGACACAAAATCACTAATTGGATGTACAAGATTGGTTCAAAACCTTAATTGGACGAGAAGAAGCCTTGGGAGGACGAAAATGACCTAAATGTTCAACCAATGACACAAAATCACTTATTGGATGCACAAGTTTGCACAAGATTGGTTAAAAACCCTAATTGGACGAGAATAAGCTTAGGGAGGACGAAAATGACCTAAATGTTCAACCAATGACACAAATGTACTTATTGGATGCACAAGATTGGTTAAAAACCCTAATTGGACGAGAATAAGCCTTGGGAGGACGAAAATGACCTACATGTTCAACCAATGACACAAAATCACTTATTGGATGCACAATATTGGTTAAAAACCCTAATTGGACGAGAATAAGCCTTGGGAGGACGAAAATGACCTAAATGTTCAACCAATGACACAAAATCACTTATTGGATGCACAAGATTGGTTAAAAACCCTAATTGGACGAGAATAAGCCTAGGGAGGACGAAAATGACCTAAATGCTCAACCAATGACACAAAATCACTTATTGGATGCACAAGATAGGTTAAAAACCCTAATTGGACAAGAATAAGCCTAGGGAGGACGAAAATGAACTAAATGTTCAACCAATGACACAAATGTACTTATTGGATGCACAAGATTGGTTAAAAACTCTAATTGGATGAGAATAAGCCTTGGAAGGACGAAAATGACCTAAATGTTCAACCAATGACACAAAATCACTTATTGGATGCACAAGATTCGTTAAAAACCCTAATTGGACGAGAATAAGCCTTGGGAGGACGAAAATGACCTAAATGTTCAACCAATGACACAAAATCACTTATTGGATGCACAAGATTGGTTAAAAACCCTAATTGGACGAGAATAAGCCTTGGGAGGACGAAAATGACCTAAATATTTTAACCAATGACACAAATGTACTTATTGGATGCACAAGATTGGTTAAAAACCCTAATTGGACGAGAATAAGCCTTGGGAGGACGAAAATGACCTAAATGTTCAACCAATGACACAAAATCACTTATTGGATGCACAAGATTGGTTAAAAACCCTAATTGGACGAGAATAAGCCTTGGGAGGATGAAAATGACCTAAATGTTCAACCAATGACACAAAATCACTTATTGGATGCAGAAGATTGGTTAAAAACCCTAATTGGACGAGAATAAGCCTTGGGAGGACGAAAATGATCTAAATGTTCAACCAATGACACAAAATCACTTATTGGATGCACAAGATTGGTTAAAAACCCTAATTGGACGAGAATAAGCCTTGGGAGGACGAAAATGACCTAAATGTTCAACCAATGACACAAAATCACTTATTGGATGCACAAGATTGGTTAAAAACCCTAATTGGACGAGAATAAGCCTTGGGAGGACGAAAATGACCTAAATGTTCAACCAATGACACAAATGTACTTATTGGATGCACAAGATTGGTTAAAAACCCTAATTGGATGAGAATATGCATTGGGAAGACGAAAATGACCTAAATGTTCAACCAATGACACAAAATCACTTATTGGATGCACAAGATTGGTTAAAAACCCTAATTGGACGAGAATAAGCCTTGGGAGGACGAAAATGACCTAAATGTTCAACCAACGACACAAAATCACTTGTTGGATGCACAAGATTGGTTAAAAACCCTAATTGGACGAGAATAAGCCTTGGGAGGACGAAAATGACCTAAATGTTCAACCAATGACACAAATGTACTTATTGGATGCACAAGATTGGTTAAAAACCCTAATTGGACAAGAAAAAGCCTTGGGAGGACGAAAATGACCTAAATGTTCAACCAATGACACAAACGTACTTATTGGATGCACAAGATTGGTTAAAAACCCTAATTGGACGAGAATAAGCCTTGGGAGGACGAAAATGACCTAAATGTTCAACCAATGACACAAATGTACTTATTGGATGCACAAGATTGGTTAAAAACCCTAATTGGACGAGAAAAAGCCTTGGGAGGACGAAAATAACCTAAATGTTCAACCAATGACACAAATGTAGTTATTGGATGCACAAGATTGGTTAAAAACCCTAATTGGACGAGAATAAGCCTTGGGAGGACGAAAATGACCTAAATGTTCAACCAATGACACAAATGTACTTATTGGATGCACAAGATTGGTTAAAAACCCTAATTGGATGAGAATCAGCCTTGGGAGGACGAAAATTACCTAAATGTTCAACCAATGACACAAATGTAGTTATTGGATGCACAAGATTGGTTAAAAACCCTAATTGGACGAGAATAAGCCTTGGGAGGACGAAAATGACCTAAATGTTCAACCAATGACACAAATGTACTTATTGGATGCACAAGATTGGTTAAAAACCCTAATTGGACGAGAATAAGCCTTGGGAGGACGAAAATGACCTAAATGTTCAACCAATGACACAAATGTAATTATTGGATGCACAAGATTGGTTAAAAACCCTAATTGGACGAGAGTAAGCCTTGGGAGGACGAAAATGACCTAAATGTTCAACCAATGACAAAAATGTACTTATTGGATGCACAAGATTGGTTAAAAACCCTAATTGGACGAGAAAAAGCCTTGGGAGGACGAAAATGACCTAAATGTCCAACCAATGACACAAATGTACTTATTGGATGCACAAGATTGGTTAAAAACCCTAATTGGACGAGAATAAGCCTTGGGAGGACGAAAATGACCTAAATGTTCAACCAATGACACAAATGTACTTATTGGATGCACAAGATTGGTTAAAAACCCTAATTGGACGAGAATAAGCCTTGGGAGGACGAAAATGACCTAAATGTTCAACCAATGACACAAAAGCACTTATTGGATGAACAAGATTGGTTAAAAACCCTAATTGGACGAGAATAAGCCTTGGGAGGACGAAAATGACCTAAATGTTCAACCAATGACACAAAATCACTTATTGGATGCACAAGATTGGTTAAAAACCCTAATTGGACGAGAATAAGCCTTTGAAGGACGAAAATGACCGAAATGTTCAACCAATGACACAAATATACTTATTGGATGCGCAAGATTGGTTAAAAACCCTAATTGGACGAGAATAAGCCTTGGGAGGACGAAAATGACCTAAATGTTCAACCAATGACACAAAATCACTTATTGGATGCACAAGATTGGTTAAAAACCCTAATTGGACGAGAATAAGCCTTAGGAGGACGAAAATGACCTAAATGTTAAACCAATGACACAAATGTACTTATTGGATGCACAAGATTGGTTAAAAACCCTAATTGGACGAGAATAAGCCTAGGAAGGACGAAAATGACCTAAATGTTCAACCAATGACACAAAATCACTTATTGTATGCACAAGATTGGTTAAAATCCCTAATATGACGAGGCTAAGCCTTGGGAGTACGAAAATGACCTAAATGTTCAACCAATGACACAAAATCACTTATTGGATGCACAAGATTGGTTAAAAACCCTAATTGGACGAGAATAAGCCTTGGGAGGACGAAAATGACCTAAATGTTCAACCAATGACACAAAATCACTTATTGGATGCACAAGATTGGTTAAAAACCCTAATTGGACGAGAATAAGCCTATGGAGGAGGAAAATGACGTAAATGTTCAACTAATGACAGAAAATCACTTATTGGATGCACAAGATTGGTTAAAAACCCTAATTGGACGAGAATAAGCCTTGGGAGGACGAAAATGACCTAAATGTTCAACCAATGACTCAAATCTACTTATTGGATGCACAAGATTGGTTAAAAACCCTAATTGGACAAGAATAAGCCTAGGGAGGACGAAAATGACCTAAATATTCAACCAATGACACAAAATCTCTTATTGGATGCACAAGATTGGTTAAAAACCCTAATTGGACGAGAATAAGCCTTGGGAGGACGAAAATGACCTAAATGTTCAACCAATGACACAAAATCACTTATTGGATGCACAAGATTGGTTAAAAACCCTAATTGGACGAGAATAAGCCTATGGAAGACGAAAATGACCTAAATGTTCAACCAATGACACAAAATCACTTATTGGATGCACATGATTGGTTAGAAACCCTAATTGGACGAGAATAAGCCTAGGGAGGACGAAAATGACCTAAATGTTCAACCAATGACACAAATGAACTTATTGGATGCACAAGATTGGTTAAAAACTCTAATTGCATGAGAATAAGCCTTGGGAAGACGAAAGATGCCCTAAATGTTCAAACAATGCCACAAAATCACTTATTGGATGAACAAGATTGGTTAAAAACCCTAATTGGACGAGAATAAGCCTTGGGAGGACGAAAATGACCTAAATGTTCAACCAATGACACAAATGTACTTATTGGATGCACAAGATTGGTTAAAAATCCTAATTGGACAAGAATAAGCCTTAGGAGGACGAAAATGACCTAAATGTTCAACCAATGACAC
>JBBPBP010000496.1:0-10245 GCA_037974735.1 Cicer chorassanicum
ACTTGTGCATCCAATAAGTGATTTTCTGCCATTGGTTGAACATTTAGGTTTTTTTTTCGTCCTCCCTAAGCTTATTCTCGTCCAATTAGGGTTTTTAACCAATCTTGTGCATCCAATAAGTGATTTTGTGCCATTGGTTGAACATTTAAGTCATTTTTGTTCTCCCAAGACTTATTCTCGTACAATTAGGGTTTTTAACCAATCTTGTGCATCCAATAAGTGATTTTCTATCATTGGTTGAACATTTAGGTCATTTACGTTCTCCCAAAGCTTATTCTTGTCCAATTAGTGTTTTTAACCAATCTTGTGCATCCAATAAGTGATTTTGCGTCGTTGGTTGAACATTTAGGTCGTTTTCGTCCTCCCAAGGATTATTCTCGTCCAATTAGGGTTTTTAACCAATCTTGTGCATCCAATAAGTGATTTTGTGTCATTGGTTGAACATTTAGGTCATTTTTTTCCTCCCTAGTCTTATTCTCACCCAATTAGCGTTTTTAGCCAATCTTGTGCATCCAATAAGTACGCTTGTGTCTTTGGTTGGACATTTAGGTCTTTTTCGTCCTCTTTACGCTTATTCTCGTCCAATGAGGGTTTTTAACCAATCTTGTGCATCCAATAAGTGATTTTGTGTCATTGGTTGAACATTTAGGTCATTTTCGTCCTCCCAAGGCTTATTCTCTTCCAATTAGGGTTTTTAACCAATCTTGTGCATCCAATAAGTGAAATTGTGTCATTGGATGAACATTTAGGTCATTTTCGTCCTCCCAAGGCTTATTCTCGTCCAATTAGGGTTTTTAACCAATCTTGTGCATCCAATAAGTGATTTTGTGTCATTGGTTGAACATTTAGGTCATTTTCGTCCTCCCTAGGCTTATTCTCGTGCAGTTAGGGTTTTGAACCAATCTTGTGCATCCAATAATTGATTTTGTGTCATTGGTTGACCATTTAGGTCATTTTCGTCCTCCCAAGGCTTATTCTCGTCCAATTAGGGTTTTTAACCAATCTTGTGCATCCAATAAGTACATTTGTGTCATTGGTTGAACATTTCGGTCATTTTCGTCCTCCCAAGGCTTATTCTTGTCCAATTAGGGTTTTTAACCAATCTTGTGCATCCAATAAGTGATTTTGTGTCATTGGTTGAACATTTAGGTCATTTTCGTCCTCCCAAGGCTTATTCTCGTCCAATTAGGGTTTTTAACCAATCTTGTGCATCTAATAAGTGATTTTGTGTCATTGGTTGAACATTTAGGTCATTTTCATCCTCCCTAGTCTTATTCTCGTCCAATTAGGGTTTTTAACCAATCTTATGCATCCAATAAGTAATTTTGTGTCATTGGTTGAACATTTAGGTCATTTTCGTCCTCCCAAGGCTTATTCTCGTTCAGTTAGGGTTTTTAACCAATCTTGTGCATCCAATAAGTGATTTTGTGTCATTGGTTGAACATTTAGGTCATTTTCGTCCTCCCAAGGCTTATTCTCGTCCAATTAGGGTTTTTCACCAATCTTGTGCATCCAATAAGTGATTTTGTGTCATTGGTTGAACATTTAGGTCATTTTCGTCCTCGCAACGCTTATTCTTGTCCAATTAGGGTTTTTAACCAATCTTGTGCATCTAATAAGTGATTTTGTGTCATTGGTTGAACATTTAGGTCATTTTCGTCCTCCCAAGGCTTATTCTCGTCCAATTAGGGTTTTTAACCAATCTTGTGCATCTAATAAGTGATTTTGTGTCATTGGTTGAACATTTAGGTCATTTTCGTCCTCCCAAGGCTTATTCTCTTCCAATTAGGGTTTTTAACCAATCTTGTGCATCCAATAAGTGATTTTGTGTCATTGGTTGAACATTTAGGTCATTTTCGTCCTCCCTATGCTTATTCTCGGTCAATAAGCGTTTTTAACCAATCTTGTGCATCCAATAGGTGATTTTGTTTCATTTGTTGAACATTTAGGTCATTTTCGTCACCCCAAGGCTTATTCTCGTCCAATTACGATTTTTATCCAATCTTGTGCATCCAATAAGTGATTTTGTGTCATTGGTTGAACATTTAGGTCATTTTTCGTCCTCCCAAGACTTATTCTCGTCCAATTAGGGTTTTTAACAAATCTTGTGCATCCAATAAGTGATTTTGTGTCATTGGATGAACATTTAGGTCATTTTCGTCCTCCCTAGGCTTATTCTCGTCCAATTAGGGTTTTTAACCAATCTTGTGCATCCAAAAAGTACATTTGTGTCATTGGTTGAAGATTTAGGTCATTTTCGTCCTCCCAAGGCTTATTCTCGTCCAATTAGGGTTTTTAACCAATCTTGTGCATCCAATAAGTACATTTGTGTCATTCGTTGAACATTTAGGTCATTTTCGTCCTCCTTAGGCTTATTCTCGTCCAGTTAGGGTTTTTAACCAATATTGTGCATCCAATAAGTGATTTTGTGTCATTGGTTGAACATTTAGGTCATTTTCGTCCTCCTAAGGCTTATTCTCGTCCAATTAGGATTTTTAACCAATCTTGTGCATCCAATAAGTAATTTTTTGTCATTGGTTGAACATTTAGGTCATTTTCGTCCTCCCAAAGCTTATTCTCGTCCAATTAGGGTTTTTAACCAATCTTGTGCAAACTTGTGCATCCAATAAGTGATTTTCTGCCATTGGTTGAACATTTAGGTTTTTTTTCGTCCTCCCTAAGCTTATTCTCGTCCAATTAGGGTTTTTAACCAATCTTGTGCATCCAATAAGTGATTTTGTGCCATTGGTTGAACATTTAAGTCATTTTTGTTCTCCCAAGACTTATTCTCGTACAATTAGGGTTTTTAACCAATCTTGTGCATCCAATAAGTGATTTTCTATCATTGGTTGAACATTTAGGTCATTTAGGTTCTCCCAAAGCTTATTCTCGTCCAATGAGTGTTTTTAACCAATCTTGTGCATCCAATAAGTGATTTTGCGTCGTTGGTTGAACATTTAGGTCGTTTTCGTCCTCCCAAGGATTATTCTCGTCCAATTAGGGTTTTTAACCAATCTTGTGCATCCAATAAGTGATTTTGTGTCATTGGTTGAACATTTAGGTCATTTTTGTTCTCCCAAGACTTATTCTCGTCCAATTAGGGTTTTTAACAAATCTTGTGCATCCAATAAGTGATTTTGTGTCATTGGTTGAACATTTAGGTCATTTTCGTCCTCCCTAGGCTTATTCTCGTCCAATTAGGGTTTTTAACCAATCTTGTGCATCCAAAAAGTACATTTGTGTCATTGGTTGAAGATTTAGGTCATTTTCGTCCTCCCAAGGCTTATTCTCGTCCAATTAGGGTTTTTAACCAATCTTGTGCATCCAATAAGTACATTTGTGTCATTGGTTGAACATTTAGGTCATTTTCGTCCTCCTTAGGCTTATTCTCGTCCAGTTAGGGTTTTTAACCAATCTTGTGCATCCAATAAGTACATTTGTGTCATTGGTTGAACATTTAGGTCCTTTTCGTCCTCCCACGGCTTATTCTCGTCCAATTAGGGTTTTTAACCAATCTAGTGCATCCAATAAGTGATTTTGTGTCATTGGTTGAACATTTAGGTCATTTTCGTCCTCCCAAGGCTTATTCTCGTCCAATTAGGGTTTTTAACCAATCTTGTGCATCCAATTAGTACATTTGTGTCATTGGTTGAACATTTAGGTCATTTTAGTTCTCCCAAGGTTGATTCTCGTCCAATTAGGGTTTTTAACCAATCTTGTGCATCCAATAAGTGATTTTGTGTCATTGGTTGAACATTTAGGTCATTTTCGTCCTCCCAAGGCTTATTCTCGTCCAATTAGGGTTTTTAACCAATCTTGTGCATCCAATAAGTGATTTTGTGTCATTGGTTGAACATTTAGGTCATTTTCGTCCTCCTTAGGCTTATTCTCGTCCAATTAGGGTTTTTAACCAATCTTGTGCATCCAATAAGTACATTTGTGTCATTGGTTGAACATTTAGGTCATTTCCGTCCTCCGAATGCTTATTCTCGCCCAATTAGGGTTTTTCACCAATCTTGTGCATCCACTAACTGATTTTGTGTCATTGGTTGAACATTTAGGTCATTTTCCTCCTCCGAAGGCTGATTCTCATCCAATTAGGGTTTTTAACCAATCTTGTGCATCCAATAAGTGATTTTGTGTCATTGGTTGAACATTTAGGTCATTTTCGTCCTCCCAAGGCTTATTCTCGTCCAATTAGGGTTTTTAACCAATCTTGTGCATCCAATAAGTGATTTTGTGTCATTGGTTGAACATTTAGGTCATTTTCGTCCTCCTTAGGCTTATTCTCGTCCAATTAGGGTTTTTAACCAATCTTGTGCATCCAATAAGTACATTTGTGTCATTGGTTGAACATTTAGGTCATTTTCGTCCTTCCTAGGCTTATTCTCGTCCAATTATGGTTTTTAACCAATCTTATGCATCCAATAAGTACATTTGTGTCATTGGTTGAACATTTGGGTCATTTTCGTCATCCCAAGGCTTATTCTCGTCCAATTAGGGTTTTTAACCAATCTTGTGCATCCAATAAGTACATTTGTGTCATTGGTTGAACATTTAGGTCATTTTCGTCCTCCCAAGGGTTATTCTCGTCCAATTAGGGTTTTTAACCAATCTTGTGCATCCAATAAGTGATTTTGTGTCATTGGTTGAACATTTAGGTCATTTTCGTCCTCCCAAGGCTTTTTCTCGTCCAATTAGGGTTTTTAACCAATCTTGTGCATCCAATAAGTGATTTTGTGTCATTGGTTGAACATTTAGGTCATTTTCGTCCTCCTAAGGCTTATTCTCGTCCAATTAGGGTTTTTAACCAATCTTGTGCATCCAATAAGTACATTTGTGTCATTGGTTGAACATTTAGGTCATTTTCGTCCTCGCTAGGCTTATTCTCATCCAAATAGGGTTTTTAACCAATTTTGTGCATCCAATTAGTACATTTGTGTCATTGGTTGAACATTTAGGTCATTTTCGTCCTCCTAAGGCTTATTCTCATCCAATTAGGGTTTTTAACCAATCTTGTGCATCCAATAAGTACATTTGTGTCATTGGTTGAACATTTAGGTCATTTTCGTCCTCCCTAGGCTTATTCTCGTCCAATTAGGGGTTTTAACCAATCTTGTGCATCCAATAAGTACATTTGTGTCATTGGTTGAACATTTAGGTCAATTTCGTGCTCCCTAGGCTTATTCTCGTCCAATTAGGGGTTTTAACAAATCTTGTGCATCCAATAAGTACATTTGTGTCATTGGTTGAACATTTAGGTCATTTTCGTCCTCCCTAGGCTTATTCTCGTCCAATTAGGGTTTTTAACCAATCTTGTGCATCCAATTAGTACATTTGTGTCATTGGTTGAACATTTAGGTCATTTTCGTCCTCCCAATGCTTATTCTCGTCCAATTAGGGTTTTTAACCAATCTTGTGCATCCAATAAGTGATTGTGTGTCATTGGTTGAACATTTAGGTCATTTTCGTCCTCCCAAGGCTTATTCTCGTCCAATTAGGGTTTTTAACCAATCTTGTGCATCCAATAAGTGATTTTGTTTCATTGGTTGAACATTTAGGTCATTTTCGTCCTCCCAAGGCTTATTCTCGTCCTATTAGGGTTTTTAACCAATCTTGTGCATCCAATAAGTGATTTTGTGTCATTGGTTGAAAATTTAGGTCATTTTCGTCCTCCCTAGGCTTATTCTCGTCCAATTAGGGTTTTTAACTAATCTTGTGCATCCAATAAGTACATTTGTGTCATTGATTGAACATTTAGGTCATTTTCGTCCTCCCTAGGCTTATTCTCGTTCAATTAGGGTTTTTAACCAATCTTGTGCATCCAATAAGTGATGTTGTGTAATTGGTTGAACATTTGGGTCATTTTTTGCCTCCCAAGGCTTATTCTCTTCCAATTAGGGTTTTTAACCAATCTTGTGCATCCTATAAGTGATTTTGTGTCATTGGTTGAACATTTCGGTCATTTTCGTCCTCCCTAGGCTTATTCTCGTCCAATTAGGGTTTTTAACCAATCTTGTGCATCCAATAAGTACATTTGTGTCATTGGTTGAATATTTCGGACATTTTCGTCCTCCCAAGGCTTATTCTCGTCCAATTAGGGTTTTTAACCAATCTTGTGCATCCAATAAGTACATTTGTGTCATTGGTTGAACATTTAGGTCATTTTCGTCCTCCCTAGGCTTATTCTCGTCCAATTAGGGTTTTTAACCAATCTTGTGCATCCAATAAGTGATTTTGTGTCATTGGTTGAACATTTAGGTCATTTTCGTCCTCCCAGGGCTTAATCTCATCCAATTAGGGTTTTTAACCAATCTTGTGCATCCAATAAGTGATTTTGTGTCATTGGTTGAACATTTAGGTCATTTTCGTCCTCCCAAGGCTTATTCTCGTCCAATTAGGGTTTTTAACCAATCTTGTGCATCCAATAAGTGATTTTGTGTCATTGGTTGAACATTTAGGTCATTTTCGTCCTCCTTAGGCTTATTCTCGTCCAATTAGGGTTTTTAACCAATCTTGTGCATCCAATAAGTACATTTGTGTCATTGGTTGAACATTTAGGTCATTTCCGTCCTCCGAATGCTTATTCTCGCCCAATTAGGGTTTTTCACCAATCTTGTGCATCCACTAACTGATTTTGTGTCATTGGTTGAACATTTAGGTCATTTTCCTCCTCCGAAGGCTGATTCTCATCCAATTAGGGTTTTTAACCAATCTTGTGCATCCAATAAGTGATTTTGTGTCATTGGTTGAACATTTAGGTCATTTTCGTCCTCCCAAGGCTTATTCTCGTCCAATTAGGGTTTTTAACCAATCTTGTGCATCCAATAAGTGATTTTGTGTCATTGGTTGAACATTTAGGTCATTTTCGTCCTCCTTAGGCTTATTCTCGTCCAATTAGGGTTTTTAACCAATCTTGTGCATCCAATAAGTACATTTGTGTCATTGGTTGAATATTTAGGTCATTTTCGTCCTCCCAAGGCTTATTCTCGTCCAATTAGGGTTTTTAACCAATCTTATGCATCCAATAAGTGATTTTGTGACATTGGTTGAACATTTAGGTCATTTTTGTCCTCCCAAGGCTTATTCTCGTCCAATTAGGGTTTTTAACCAATCTTGTGCATCCAATAAGTACATTTGTGTCATTGGTTGAACATTTAGGTCATTTTCGTCCTCCCAAGGCTTATTTTCGTCCAATTAGGGTTTTTAACCAATCTTGTGCATCCAATAAGTGATTTTGTATCATTGGTTGAACATTTAGGTCATTTTCGTCCTCCCAAGGCTTATTCTCGTCCATTTAGAGTTTTTAACCAATCTTGTGCATCCAATAAGTACATTTGTGTCATTGGTTGAACATTTCGGACATTTTCGTCCTCCCAAGGCTTATTCTCGTCCAATTAGGGTTTTTAACCAATCTTGTGCATCCAATAAGTACATTTGTGTCATTGGTTGAACATTTAGGTCATTTTCGTCCTCCCTAGGCTTATTCTCGTCCAATTAGGCTTTTTAACCAATCTTGTGCATTGAAAAAGTACATTTGTGTCATTTTTTGAACATTTAGGTCATTTTCGTCCTCCCTAGGCTTATTCTCATCCAAATAGGGTTTTTAACCAATCTTGTGCATCCAATAAGTGATTTTGTGTCATTGGTTGAACATTTAGGTCATTTTCGTCCTCCCAAGGCTTATTCTCGTCCAATTAGAGTTTTTAACCAATCTTGTGCATCCAATAAGTGATTTTGTGTCATTGGTTGAACATTTAGGTCATTTTCGTCCTCCTAAGGCTTATTCTCGTCCAATTAGGGTTTTTAACCAATCTTGTGCATCCAATAAGTAATTTTGTGTCATTGGTTGAACATTTAGGTCATTTTCGTCCTCCCTAGGCTTATTCTCGTCCAATTAGGGTTTTTAACCAATCTTGTGCATCCAATAAGTACATTTGTGTCATTGGTTGAAGATTTAGGTCATTTTCGTCCTCCCAAGGCTTATTCTCGTCCAATTAGGGTTTTTAACCAATCTTGTGCATCCAATAAGTACATTTGTGTCATTGGTTGAACATTTAGGTCATTTTCATCCTCCCTAGGCTTTTTCTCGTCCAATTAGGGTTTTTAACCAATATTGTGCATCCAATAAGTACATTTGTGTCATTGGTTGAACATTTAGGTCATTTTCGTCCTCCCAAGCATTATTCTTGTCCAATTAGGGTTTTTAACCAATCTAGTGCATCCAATAAGTGATTTTGTGTCATTGGTTGAACATTTAGGTCATTTTCGTCCTCCCTAGGCTTATTCTCGTCCAATTAGGGTTTTTAACCAATCTTGTGCATCCAATAAGTACATTTGTGTCACTGGTTGAACATTTAGGTCATTTTCGTCCTCCCAAGGCTTATTCTCGTCCAATTAGGGTTTTTAACCAATCTTGTGCATGCAATAAGTGATTTTGTGTCATTGGTTGAACATTTTGGTCATTTTCGTCCTCCCAAGGCTTATTCTCGTCCATTTAGGGTTTTTAACCAATCTTGTGCATCCAATAAGTACATTTGTGTCATTGGTTGAACATTTAGGTCATTTTCGTCCTCCCAAGGCTTATTCTCGTCCAATTAGGGTTTTTAACCAATCTTGTGCATCTAATCAGTGATTTTGTTTCATTGGTTGAACATTTAGGTCATTTTCGTTCTCCCAAGGCTTATTCTCGTCCAATTAGGGTTTTTAACCAATCTTGTGCATCCAATTAGTACATTTGTGTCATTGGTTGATCATTTAGGTCATTTTCGTTCTCCTAAGGCTTATTCTCGTCCAATTAGGGTTTTTAACCAATCTTGTGCATCCAATAAGTGATTTTGTGTCATTGGTTGAACATTTAGGTCATTTTCGTCCTCCCTAGGCTTATTCTCGTCCAATTAGGGTTTTTAAACAATCTTGTGAATCCAATAAGTGATTTTGTGCCATTGGTTGAACATTTAGGTCATTTTCGTCCTCCCAAGGCTTATTCTCGTCCAATTAGGGTTTTTAACCAATCTTGTGCATCCAATAAGTGATTTTGTGTCATTGGTTGAACATTTAGGTCATTTTCGTCCTCCCTATGCTTATTCTCGTTCAATTAGCGTTTTTAACCAATCTTGTGCATCCAATAAGTGATTTTGTTTCATTGGTTGAACATTTAGGTCATTTTCGTCACCCCAAGGCTTATTCTCGTCCAATTACGGTTTTTATCCAATCTTGTGCATCCAATAAGTAATTTTTTGTCATTGGTTGAACATTTAGGTCATTTTCGTCCTCACAAAGCTTATTCTCGTCCAATTAGGGTTTTTAACCAATCTTGTGCAAACTTGTGCATCCAATAAGTGATTTTCTGCCATTGGTTGAACATTTAGGTCTTTTTTCGTCCTCCTAAGGCTTATTCTCGTCCAATTAGGATTTTTAACCAATCTTGTGCATCCAATAAGTGATTTTGTGCCATTGGTTGAACATTTAGGTCATTTTCGTTCTCCCAAGACTTATTCTCGTACAATTAGGGTTTTTAACCAATCTTGTGCATCCAATAATTGATTTGCTGTCATTGGTTGAACATTTAGGTCATTTACGTTCTCCCAAAGCTTATTCTCGTCCAATTAGTGTTTTTAACCAATCTTGTGCATCCAATATGTGATTTTGCGTCGTTGGTTGAACATTTAGGTCGTTTTCGTCCTCCCAAGGATTATTCTCGTCCAATTAGGGTTTTTAACCAATCTTGTGCATCCAATAAGTGATTTTGTGTCATTGGTTGAACATTTAGGTCATTTTTTTCCTCCCTAGTCTTATTCTCATCCAATTAGCGTTTTTAGCCAATCTTGTGCATCCATTAAGTACGCTTGTGTCTTTGGTTGGACATTTAGGTCTTTTTCGTCCTCCCTAGGCTTATTCTCGTCCAATGAGGGTTTTTAACCAATCTTGTGCATCCAATAAGTGATTTTGTGTCATTGGTTGAACATTTAGGTCATTTTCGTCCTCCCAAGGCTTATTCTCGTCCAATTTGGGTTTTTAACCAATCTTGTGCATCCAATAAGTACATTTGTGTCATTGGTTGAACATTTAGGTCATTTTCGTCCTCCTTAGGCTTATTCTCGTCCAGTTAGGGTTTTTAACCAATCTTGTGCATCCAATTAGTGATTTTGTGTCATTGGTTGAACATTTAGGTCATTTTCGTCCTCCTAAGGCTAATTCTCGTCCAATTAGGATTTTTAACCAATCTTGTGCATCCAATAAGTA
>JBBPBP010000496.1:13126-42326 GCA_037974735.1 Cicer chorassanicum
AACATTTAGGGCATTTTTCGTCCTCCCAAGGCTTATTCTCGTGCAATTAGAGTTTTTAACCAATCTTGTGCATCCAATAAGTTCATTTGTGTTATTGGTTGAACATTTAGGTCATTTTCGTCCTCCCTAGGCTTATTCTCGTCCAATTAGGGTTTCTAACCAATCTTGTGCATCCAATAAGTGATTTTGTGTCATAAGTTGAACATTTAGGTCATTTTCGTCCTCCCAAGGCTTATTCTTGTCCAATTAGGGTTTTTAACCAATCTTGTTCATCCAATAAGTGAATTTGTGGCATTGTTTCAACATTTAGGGCATTTTTCGTCCTCCCAAGGCTTATTCTCGTCCAATTTGAGTTTTTAACTAATCTTGTGCATCCAATAAGTGAGTTTGTGTCATTGGTTGAACATTTAGGTCATTTTCGTCCTCCTAAGGCTTATTCTCGCCCAATTAGGATTTTTAACCAATCTTGTGCATCCAATAAGTAATTTTTTGTCATTGGTTGAAATTTTAGGTCATTTTCGTCCTCCTAAAGCTTATTCTCGTCCAATTAGGGTTTTTAACCAATCTTGTGCAAACTTGTGCATCCAATAAGTGATTTTCTGCCATTGGTTGAACATTTAGGTCTATTTCATCCTCCCAAGGATTATTCTCGTCCAATTAGGGTTTTTAACCAATCTTGTGCATCCAATAAGTGATTTTGTGTCATTGGTTGAACATTTAGGTCATTTTCGTTCTCCCAAAGCTTATTCTCGTCCAATTAGTGTTTTTAACCAATCTTGTGCATCCAATAAGTGATTTTGCGTCGTTGGTTGAACATTTAGGTCATTTTCGTTCTCCCAAGACTTATTCTCGTACAATTAGGGTTTTTAACCAATCTTGTGCATCCAATAAGTGATTTTCTGTAATTGGTTGAACATTTAGGTCATTTTCGTTCTCCCAAAGCTTATTCTCGTCCAATTAGTGTTTTTAACCAATCTTGTGCATCCAATAAGTGATTTTGCGTCGTTGGTTGAACATTTAGGTCGTTTTCGTCCTCCCAAGGATTATTCTCGTCCAATTAGGGTTTTTAACCAATCTTGTGCATCCAATAAGTGATTTTGTGTCATTGGTTGAACATTTAGGTCATTTTCGTCTTCCCTAGGCTTATTCTCGTCCAATTAGGGTTTTTAACCAATCTTGTGCATCCAATAAGTGATTTTGTGTCATTGGTTGAACATTTAGGTCATTTTCGTCCTCACAAGGCTTATTCTTGTCCAATTAGAGTTTTTAACCAATCTTGTGCATCCAATAAGTGATTTTGTGCCATTGGTTGAACATTTAGGTCATTTTCGTCCTCCTAAGGCATATTCTCGTCCAATTAGGATTTTTAACCAATTTTGTGCATCCAATAAGTACATTTGTGTCATTGGTTGAACATTTAGGTCATTTTTGTCCTCCCTAGGTTTATTCTCCTCCAATTAGGGTTTTTAACCAATCTTGTGCATCCAATAAGTGATTTTGTGTCATTGGTTGAACATTTAGGTCATTTTCGTCTTCCCTAGGCTTATTCTCGTCCAATTAGGGTTTTTAACCAATCTTGTGCATCCAATAAGTGATTTTGTGTCATTGTTTGAACATTTAGGTCATTTTCGTCCTCCCAAGGCTTATTCTCGTCCAATTAGGGTTTTTAACCAATCTTGTGCATCCAATAAGTACATTTTGTGTCATTGGTTGAACATTTAGGTCATTTTCGTCCTCCCAAGGCTTATTCTCGTCCAATTAGGGTTTTTAACCAATCTTGTGCATCCAATAAGTGATTTTGTGTCATTGGTTGAACATTTAGGTCATTTTCGTCCTCCCAAGGCTTATTGTCGTCCAATTATGGTTTTTAACCAATCTTGTGCATCCAATAAGTACATTTGTGTCATTGGTTGAACATTTAGGTCATTTTCGTCCTCCCAAGGCTTATTCTCGTCCAATTAGGGTTTTTAACCAATCTTGTGCATCCAATAAGTGATTTTGTGTCATTGGTTGAACATTTAGGTCATTTTCGTCATCCCTAAGCTTATTCTCGCCCAATTAGGTTTTTTAACCAATCTAGTGCATCCAATAAGTGATTTTGTGTCATTGGTTGAACATTTAGGTCATTTTCGTCCTCCCAAGGCTTATTCTCGTCCAATTAGGGTTTTTAACCAATCTTGTGCATCCAATAAGTGATTTTGTGTCATTGGTTGAACATTTAGGTCATATGCGTCCTCCCAAGGCTTAGTCTCGCCCAGTCAGGGATTTTAACCAATCTTGTGCATACAATAAGTGATTTTGTGTCATTGGTTTAACATTTAGGTCATTTTCGTCCTCCCTAGGCTTATTCTCGTCCAATTACGGTTTTTAACCAATCTTGTGCATCCAATAAGTACATTTGTGTCATTGGTTGAACATTTAGGTCATTTTCGTCCTCCCAAGGCTTATTCTCATCCAATTAGGGTTTTTAACCAATCTTGTGCATCCAATAAGTGATTTTGTGTCATTGGTTGAACATTTAGGTCATTTTCGTCCTCCCAAGGCTTATTCTCGTCCAATTTGGGTTTTTAACCAATCTTGTGCATCCAATAAGTACATTTGTGTCATTGGTTGAACATTTAGGTCATTTTCGTCCTCCCAAGGCTTATTCTCGTCCAATTAGGGTTTTTGACCAATCTTGTGCATCCAATAAGTACATTTGTATCATTGGTTGAACATTTAGGTCATTTTAGTCTTCCCAAGGCTTATTCTCGTCCAATTAGGGTTTTTAACCAATCTTGTCCATCCAATAAGTACATTTATGTCATTGGTTGAACATTTAGGTCATTTTCGTCCTCCCAAGGCTTATTCTCGTCCAATTAGGGTTTTTAACCAATCTTGTGCATCCAATAAGTGATTTTGTGTCATTGGTTGAACATTTAGGTCATTTTCGTCCTCCCAAGGCTTATTCTCGTCCAATTAGGGTTTTTAACAAATCTTGTGCATCCAATAAGTGATTTAGTGTCATTGGTTGAACATTTAGGTCATTTTCTTCCTCCCAAGGCTTATTCTTGTCCAATTAGGGTTTTTAACCAATCTTGTGCATCCAATAAGTGATTTTGTGTCATTGGTTGAACATTTAGGTCATTTTCGTCCTCCCAAGGCTTATTCTCGTCCAATTAGGGTTTTTTACCAATCTTGTGCATCCAACAAGTGATTTTGTGTCATTGGTTGAACATTTAGGTCATTTTCGTCCTCCTAAGACTTATTCTCGTCCAATTAGGGTTTTTAACCAATCTTGTGAATCCAATAAGTACATTTGTGTCCATGGTTGAACATTTAGGTCATTTTCGTCCTCCCAAGGCTTATTCTCGTCCAATTAGGGTTTTTAACCAATCTTGTGCATCCAATAAGTGATTTTGTGTCATTGGTTGAACATTTAGGTCATTTTCGTCCTCCTAAGGCTTATTCTCGTCCAATTAGGGTTTTTAACAAATCTTGTGCATCCAATTAGTGATTTTGTGTCATTGGTTGAACATTTAGGTCATTTTCGTCCTCCCAAGGCTTATTCTCGTCCAATTAGGGTTTTTAACCAATCTTGTGCATCCAATAAGTGATTTTGTGTCATTGGTTGAACATTTAGGTCATTTTCGTCCTCCCAAGGCTTATTCTCGTCCAATTAGGGTTTTTAACCAATCTTGTGCATCCAATAAGTACATTTGCGTCATTGCTTTATTATTTAGGTCATTTTCATCCTCCCAAGGCTTATTCTCGTCCAATTAGGGTTTTTAACCAATCTTGTGCATCCAATAAGTACATTTGTGTCATTGGTTGAACATTTAGGTCATTTTCGTCCTCCCAAGACTTATTCTCGTCCAATTAGGGTTTTTAACAAATCTTGTGCATCCAATAAGTGATTTTGTGTCATTGGTTGAACATTTAGGTCATTTTCGTCCTCCCTAGGCTTATTCTCGTCCAATTAGGGTTTTTAACCAATCTTGTGCATCCAAAAAGTACATTTGTGTCATTGGTTGAAGATTTAGGTCATTTTCGTCCTCCCAAGGCTTATTCTCGTCCAATTAGGGTTTTTAACCAATCTTGTGCATCCAATAAGTACATTTGTGTCATTGGTTGAACATTTAGGTCATTTTCGTCCTCCTTAGGCTTATTCTCGTCCAGTTAGGGTTTTTAACCAATCTTGTGCATCCAATTAGTGATTTTGTGTCATTGGTTGAACATTTAGGTCATTTTCGTCCTCCTAAGGCTAATTCTCGTCCAATTAGGATTTTTAACCAATCTTGTGCATCCAATAAGTACATTTGTGTCATTGGTTGAACATTTAGGTCATTTTCGTCCTCCCAAGGCTTATTCTCGTCCAATTAGGGTTTTTAACCAATCTTGTTCATCCAATAAGTGATTTTGTGGCATTGTTTGAACATTTAGGGCATTTTTCGTCCTCCCAAGGCTTATTCTCGTGCAATTAGAGTTTTTAACCAATCTTGTGCATCCAATAAGTTCATTTGTGTTATTGGTTGAACATTTAGGTCATTTTCGTCCTCCCTAGGCTTATTCTCGTCCAATTAGGGTTTCTAACCAATCTTGTGCATCCAATAAGTGATTTTGTGTCATTGGTTGAACATTTAGGTCATTTTCGTCCTCCCAAGGCTTATTCTTGTCCAATTAGGGTTTTTAACCAATCTTGTTCATCCAATAAGTGAATTTGTGGCATTGTTTCAACATTTAGGGCATTTTTCGTCCTCCCAAGGCTTATTCTCGTCCAATTAGAGTTTTTAACCAATCTTGTGCATCCAATAAGTGATTTTGTGTCATTGGTTGAACATTTAGGTCATTTTCGTCCTCCTAACGCTTATTCTCGTCCAATTAGGATTTTTAACCAATCTTGTGCATCCAATAAGTAATTTTTTGTCATTGGTTGAACATTTAGGTCATTTTCGTCCTCCTAAAGCTTATTCTCGTCCAATTAGGGTTTTTAACCAATCTTGTGCAAACTTGTGCATCCAATAAGTGATTTTCTGCCATTGGTTGAACATTTAGGTCTTTTTTCGTCCTCCCTAAGCTTATTCTCGTCCAATTAGGGTTTTTAACCAATCTTGTGCATCCAATAAGTGATTTTGTGCCATTGGCTGAACATTTAGGTCATTTTCAGTCTCCCAAGACTTATTCTCGTACAATTAGGGTTTTTAACCAATCTTGTGCATCCAATAAGTGATTTTCTGTCATTGGTTGAACATTTAGGTCATTTTCGTTCTCCCAAAGCTTATTCTCGTCCAATTAGTGTTTTTAACCAATCTTGTGCATCCAATAAGTGATTTTGCGTCGTTGGTTGAACATTTAGGTCGTTTTCGTCCTCCCAAGGATTATTCTCGTCCAATTAGGGTTTTTAACCAATCTTGTGCATCCAATAAGTGATTTTGTGTCATTGGTTGAACATTTAGGTCATTTTCGTTCTCCCAAAGCTTATTCTCGTCCAATTAGTGTTTTTAACCAATCATGTGCATCCAATAAGTGATTTTGCGTCGTTGGTTGAACATTTAGGTCATTTTCGTTCTCCCAAGACTTATTCTCGTACAATTAGGGTTTTTAACCAATCTTGTGCATCCAATAAGTGATTTTCTGTCATTGGTTGAACATTTACGTCATTTTCGTTCTCCCAAAGCTTATTCTCGTCCAATTAGTGTTTTTAACCAATCTTGTGCATCCAATAAGTGATTTTGCGTCGTTGGTTGAACATTTAGGTCGTTTTCGTCCTCCCAAGGATTATTCTCGTCCAATTAGGGTTTTTAACCAATCTTGTGCATCCAAAAAGTACATTTGTGTCATTGGTTGAAGATTTAGGTCATTTTCGTCCTCCCAAGGCTTATTCTCGTCCAATTAGGGTTTTTAACCAATCTTGTGCATCCAATAAGTACATTTGTGTCATTCGTTGGACATTTAGGTCTTTTTCGTCCTCTTTACGCTTATTCTCGTCCAATGAGGGTTTTTAACCAATCTTGTGCATCCAATAAGTGATTTTGTGTCATTGGTTGAACATTTAGGTCATTTTCGTCCTCCCAAGGCTTATTCTCTTCCAATTAGGGTTTTTAACCAATCTTGTGCATCCAATAAGTGATTTTGTGTCATTGGTTGGACATTTAGGTCATTTTCGTCCTCCCAAGGCTTATTCTCGTCCAATTAGGGTTTTTAACCAATCTTGTGCATCCAATAAGTGATTTTGTGTCATTGGTTGAACATTTAGGTCATTTTCGTCCTCCCAAGGCTTATTCTCGTCCAATTAGGGTTTTTAACCAATCTTGTGCATCCAATAAATGATTTTGTGTCATTGGTTGAACATTTATGTCATTTTTGTCCTCCCAAGGCTTATTCTCGTCCAATTAGGGTTTTGAACCAATCTTGTGCATCCAATAAGTACATTTGTGTCATGGGTTAATCATTTAAGTCATTTTCGTCCTCCCAAGGCTTATTCTCGTCCAATTAGGGTTTTTAACCAATCTTTTGCATCCAATAAGTACATTTGTGTCATTGGTTGAACATTTAGGTCATTTTCGTCCTCCCAAGGCTTATTCTCGTCCAATTAGGGTTTTTAACCAATCTTGTGCATCCAATAAGTGATTTTGTGTCATTGGTTGAACATTTAGGTCATTTTCGTCCTCCCAAGGCTTATTCTCGTCCAATTAGGGTTTTTAACAAATCTTGTGCATCCAATACGTACATTTGTGACATTGGTTGAACATTTAGGTCATTTTCGTCCTCCCAAGGCTTATTCTCGTCCAATTAGGGTTTTTAACCAATCTTGTGCATCCAATAAGTGATTTTGTGTCATTGGTTGAACATTTAGGTCATTTTCGTCCTCCCAAGGCTTATTCTCGTCCAATTACAGTTTTTAACCAATCTTGTGCATCCATTAAGTACATTTGTGTCATTGGTTGAACATTTAGGTCATTTTCGTCCTCCCAAGGCTTATTCTCGTCCAATTCGGGTTTTTAACCAATCTTGTGCATCCAATAAGTACATTTGTGTCATTGGTTGAACATTTACGTCATTTTCGTCCTCCCAAGGCTTATTCTCGTCCAGTTACGGTTTTTATCCAATCTTGTGCATCCAATAAGTGATTTTGTGTCATTGGTTGAACATTTAGGTCATTTTCGTCCTCCCAAGGCTTATTCTCGTCCAATTAGGGTTTTTAACCAATCTTGTGCATCCAATAAGTGATTTTGTGTCATTGGTTGAACATTTAGGTCATTTTCGTCCTCCCAAGGCTTATTCTCGTCCAATTAGTGTTTTTAACCAATCTTGTGCATCCAATAAGTTATTTTGTGTCCTTGGTTGAACATTTAGGTCATTTTCGTCCTCCCATGGCTTATTCTTGTCCAATTTGGGTTTTTAACCAATCTTGTGCATCCAATAAGTACATGTGTGTCGTTGGTTGAACATTTAGGTCATTTTTGTCCTCCCAAAGTTATTCTCGTCCAATTAGGGTTTTTCACCAATCTTGTGCATCCAATAAGTACATTTGTGTCATTGGTTGAACATTTAGGTCATTTTCGTCCTCCCAAGGCTTATTCTCGTCCAATTAGGGTTTTTAACCAATCTTGTGCATCCAATAAGTGATTTTGTGTCATTGGTTGAACATTTAGGTCATTTTCGTCCTCCCAAGGGTTATTCTCGTCCAATTAGGGTTTTTAACCAATCTTGTGCATCCAATAAGTACATTTGTGTCATTGGTTGAGCATTTAGGTCATTTTCGTCCTCCCAAGGCTTATTCTCGTCCAATTAGGGTTTTTAACCAATCTTGTGCATCCAATAAGTACATTTGTGTCATTGGTTGAACATTTAGGTCATTTTCGTCCTCCCAAGGCTTATTCTCGTCCAATTAGGGTTTTTAACCAATCTTGTGCATCCAATAAGTACATTTGTGTCATTGGTTGGACATTTAGGTCATTTTCGTCCTCCCAAGGCTTTTTCTCGTCCAATTAGGGTTTTTAACCAATCTTGTGCATCCAATAAGTACATTTTTGTCATTGGTTGAACATTTAGGTCATTTTCGTCCTCCCAAGGCTTACTCTCGTCCAATTAGGGTTTTTAACCAATCTTGTGCATCCAATAATTACATTTGTGTCATTGGTTGAACATTTAGGTCATTTTCGTCCTCCCAAGGCTTATTCTCGTCCAATTAGGGTTTTTAACCAATCTTGTGCATCCAATAAGTACATTTGTGTCATTGGTTGAACATTTAGGTCATTTTCGTCCTCCCAAGGCTTATTCTCGTCCAATTAGGGTTTTTAACCAATCTTGTGCATCCAATAAGTGATTTTGTATCATTGGTTATACATTTAGGTCATTTTCGTCCTCCCAAGGCTTATTCTCGTCCAATTAGGGTTTTTAACCAATCTTGTGCATCCAATAAGTGATTTTGTGTCATTGGTTGAACATTTAGGTCATTTTCGTCCTCCCAAGGCTTATTCTCGTCCAATTAGGGTTTTTAACCAATCTTGTGCATCCAATAAGTGATTTTGTGTCGTTGGATGAACAATTAGGTCATTTTCGTCCTCCCAAGGCTTACTCTCGTCCAATTAGGGTTTTTAACCAATCTTGTGCATCCAATAAGTACATTTGTGTCATTGGTTGAACATTTAGGTCATTTTCGTCCTCCCAAGGCTTATTCTCGTCCAATTAGGGTTTTTAACCAATCTTGTGCATCCAATAAGTGATTTTGTGTCATTGGTTGAACATTTAGGTCATTTTCGTCCTCCCAAGGCTTATTCTCGACCAATTAGGGTTTTTAACCAATCTTGTGCATCCCATTAGTACATTTGTGTCATTGGTTGAACATTTAGGTCATTTTCGTCCTCCCAAAGCTTATTCTCGTCCAATTAGGGTTTTTAACCAATTTTGTGCATCCAATAAGTGATTTTGTGTCGTTTGTTGAACATTTAGGTCATTTTCGTCCTCCAAAGGCTTATTCTCGTCCAATTAGGGTTTTTAACCAATCTTGTGCATCCAATAAGTACATTTGTGTCATTGGTTGAACATTTAGGTCATTTTCGTCCTCCCAAGGCTTATTCTCGTCCAATTAGGGTTTTTAACCAATGTTGTGCATCCAATAAGTACATTTGTGTCATTGTTTGAACATTTAGGTCATTTTAGTCCTCCCTAGGCTTATTCTCGTCCAATTAGGGTTTTTAACCAATCTTGTGCATCCAATAAGTACATTTGTGTCATTGGTTGAACATTTAGGTCATTTTCGTCCTCCCAAGGCTTATTCTCGTCCAATTAGGGTTTTTAACCAATCTTATGCATCCAATAAGTGCTTTTGTGTCATTGGTTGAACATTTAGGTCATTTTCGTCCTCCCAAGGCTTATTCTCGTCCAATTAGGGTTTTTAACCAATCTTGTGCATCCAATAAGTGATTTTGTGTCATTGGTTGAACATTTAGGTCATTTTCGTCTTCCCAAGGCTTATTCTCGTCCAATTAGGGTTTGTAACCAATCTTGTGCATCCAATAAGTGATTTTGTGTCCTTGGTTGAACATTTAGGTCATTTTCGTCCTCCCAAGGCTTATTCTCGTCCAATTAGGGTTTTTAACCAATCTTGTGCATCCAATAAGTGATTTTGTGTCATTGGTTGAACATTTAGGTCATTTTCGTCCTCCCAAGGCTTATTCTCGTCCAATTAGGGTTTTTAACCAATCTTGTGCTTCCAATAAGTTATTTTGTGTCATTGGTTGAACATTTAGGTCATTTTCGTCCTCCCAAGGCTTATTCTCGTCCAATTAGGGTTTTTAACCAATCTTGTGCATCCAATAAGTGATTTTGTGTCATTGGTTGAACATTTAGGTCATTTTCGTCCTCCCAAGGCTTATTCTCGTCCAATTAGTGTTTTTAACCAATCTTGTGCATCCAATAAGTGATTTTGTGTCCTTGGTTGAACATTTAGGTCATTTTCGTCCTCCCATGGCTTATTCTTGTCCAATTAGGGTTTTTAACCAATCTTGTGCATCCAATAAGTACATTTGTGTCGTTGGTTGAACATTTAGGTCATTTTTTTCCTCCAAAGGCTTATTCTCGTCCAATTAGGGTTTTTCACCAATCTTGTGCATCCAATAAGTACATTTGTGTCATTGGTTGAACATTTAGGTCATTTTCGTCCTCCCAAGGCTTATTCTCGTCCAATTAGGGTTTTTAACCAATCTTGTGCATCCAATAAGTGATTTTGTGTCATTGGTTGAACATTTAGGTCATTTTCGTCCTCCCAAGGCTTATTCTCGTCCAATTAGTGTTTTTAACCAATCTTGTGCAACTAATAAGTGATTTTGTGTCATTGGTTGAACATTTAGGTCATTTTCGTCCTCCCAAGGCTTATTCTCGTCCAATTAGGGTTTTTAACCAATCTTGTGCATCCAATAAGTACATTTGTGTCATTGGTTGAACATTTAGGTCATTTTCGTCCTCTCAAATCCTATTCTCGTCCAATTAGGGTTTTTAACCAATCTTGTGCATCCAATAAGTACATTTGTGTCATTGGTTGAACATTTAGGTCATTTTCGTCCTCCCAAGGCTTATTCTCGTCCAATTAGGGTTTTTAACCAATCTTGTGCATCCAATAAGTACATTTGTGTCATTGGTTGAACATTTAAGTCATTTTCGTCCTCCCAAGGTTTATTCTCGTCCAATTAGGGTTTTTAACCAATCTTGTGTATCCAATAAGTGATTTTGTGTCATTGGTTGAACATTTAGGTCATTTTCGTCCTCACAAGGCTTATTCTCTTCCAATTAGGGATTTTAACCAATCTTGTGCATACAATAAGTGATTTTGTGTCATTGGTTGAACATTTAGGTCATTTTCGTTCTCCCAAGGCTTATTCTCGTCCAATTAGGGTTTTTAACCAATCTTGTGCATCCAATAAGTACATTTGTGTCATTGGTTGAACATTTAGGTCATTTTCGTCCTCCCAAGGCTTATTCTCGTCCAATTAGGGTTTTTAACCAATCTTGTGCATCCAATAAGTACATTTGTGTCATTGGTTGAACATTTAGGTCATTTTCGTCCTCCCAAGGCTTATTCTCGTCCAATTAGGGTTTTTAACCAATCTCTTGCATCCAATAAGTACATTTGTGTCATTGGTTGAACATTTAGGTCATTTTCGTCCTCCCAAGGCTTATTCTCGTCCAATTAGGGTTTTTAACCAATCTTGTGCATCCAATAAGTGATTTTGTGTCATTGGTTGAACATTTAGGTCATTTTCGTCCTCCCAAGGCTTATTCTCGTCCAATTATGGTTTTTAACCAATCTTGTGCATCCAATAAGTGCTTTTGTGTCATTGGTTGAACATTTAGGTCATTTTCGTCCTCCCAAGGCTTATTCTCGTCCAATTAGGGTTTTTAACCAATCTTGTGCATCCAATAAGTGATTTTGTTTCGTTGGTTGAACATTTAGGTCATTTTCGTCCTCCCAAGACTTATTCTCGTCCAATTAGGGTTTTTAACCAATCCTGTGCATCCAATAAGTACATTTGTGTCGTTGGTTGAACATTTAGGTCATTTTCGTCCTCCCAAGGCTTATTCTCGTCCAATTAGGGTTTTTAACCAATCTTGTGCATCCAATAAGTGATTTTGTGTCATTGGTTGAACATTTAGGTCATTTTCGTCCTCCCAAGTATTATTCTCGTCCAATTAGGGTTTTTAACCAATCTTGTGCATCCAATAAGTACATTTGTGTCATTGGTTGAACATTTAGGTCATTTTCGTCCTCCCAAGGCTTATTCTCGTCCAATTAGGGTTTTTAACCAATCTTGTGCATCCCATAAGTGCTTTTGTGTCATTAGTTGAACATTTAGGTCATTTTCGTCCTCCATAGCCTTATTCTCGTCCAATTAGGGTTTTTAACCAATCTTGTGCATCCAATAAGTACATTTGTGTCATTGGTTGAACATTTAGGTCATTTTCATCCTCCCTAGGATTTTTCTCGTCCAATTAGGGTTTTTAACCAATCTTGTGCATCCAATAAGTACATTTGTGTCATTGGTTGAACATTTAGGTCATTTTCGTCCTCCCAAGGCTTATTCTCGTCCAATTAGGGTTTTTAACCAATCTTGTGCATCCAATAAGTACATTTGTGTCATTGGTTGAACATTTAGGTCATTTTCGTCCTCCCAAGGCTTATTCTCGTCCAATTAGGGTTTTTAACCAATCTTGTGAATCCAATAAGTGATTTTCTGTCATTGGTTGAACATTTAGGTCATTTTCGTCCTCCCAAGGCTTATTCTCGTCCAATTAGGGTTTTTAACCAATCTTGTGCATCCAATAAGTACATTTGTGTCATTGGTTGAACATTTAGGTCATTTTCGTCCTCCCAAGGCTTATTCTCGTCCAATTAGGGTTTTTAACCAATCTTAAGAATCCAATAAGTATATTTGTGTCATTGGTTGAACATTTAGGTCATTTTCGTCCTCCCAAGGCTTATTCTCGTCCAATTAGGGTTTTTAACCAATCTTGTGCATCCAATAAGTACATTTGTGTCACTGATTGAACATTTAGGTCATTTTCGTCCTCCCAAGGCTTATTCTCGTCCAATTAGGGTTTTTAACCAATCTTGTGGATCCAATAAGTACATTTGTGTCATTTGTTGATTATTTAAGTCATTTTCGTCCTCCCACGGCTTATTCTCGTCCAATTAGGGTTTTTAACCAATCTTGTGCATCCAATAAGTACATTTGTGTCATTGGTTGAACATTTAGGTCATTTTCGTCCTCCCAAGGCTTATTCTCGTCCAATTAGGGTTTTTAACCAATCTTGTGCATCCAATAAGTACATTTGTGTCATTGGTTGAACATTTAGGTCATTTTCGTCCTCCCAAGGCTTATTCTCGTCCAATTAGGGTTTTTAACCAATCATGTGTATCCAATAAGTGATTTTGTGTCGTTGGATGAACATTTAGGTCATTTTCGTCCTCGCAAGGCTTATTCTCGTCCAATTAGGGTTTTTAACCAATCTTGTGCATCCAATAAGTACATTTGTGTCATTGGTTGAACATTTAGGTCATTTTCGTCCTCCCAAGGCTTATTCTCGTCCAATTAGGGTTTTTAACCAATCTTTTGCCTCCAATAAGTGATTTTGTGTCATTGGTTGAACATTTAGGTCATTTTCGTCCTCCCAAGGCTAATTCTCGTCCAATTAGGGTTTTTAACCAATCTTGTACATCCAATAAGTGATTTTGTGTCATTGGTTGAACATTTAGGTCATTTTCTTCCTCCCAAGGCTTATTCTCGTCCAATTAGGGTTTTTAACCAATCTTGTGCATCCAATAAGTACATTTGTGTCATTGGTTGAACATTTAGGTCATTTTCGTCCTCCCAAGGCTTATTCTCGTCCAATTAGGGTTTTTAACCAATCTTGTGCATCCAATAAGTACATTTGTGTCATTGGTTGGACATTTAGGTCATTTTCGTCCTCCCAAGGCTTTTTCTCGTCCAATTAGGGTTTTTAACCAATCTTGTGCATCCAATAAGTACATTTTTGTCATTGGTTGAACATTTAGGTCATTTTCGTCCTCCCAAGGCTTACTCTCGTCCAATTAGGGTTTTTAACCAATCTTGTGCATCCAATAATTACATTTGTGTCATTGGTTGAACATTTAGGTCATTTTCGTCCTCCCAAGGCTTATTCTCGTCCAATTAGGGTTTTTAACCAATCTTGTGCATCCAATAAGTACATTTGTGTCATTGGTTGAACATTTAGGTCATTTTCGTCCTCCCAAGGCTTATTCTCGTCCAATTAGGGTTTTTAACCAATCTTGTGCATCAAATAAAAACATTTGTGTCATTGGTTGAACATTTAGGTCATTTTCGTCCTCCCAAGGCTTATTCTCGTCCAATTAGGGTTTTTAACCAATCTTGTGCATCCAATAAGTGATTTTGTGTCATTGGTTGAACATTTAGGTCATTTTCGTCCTCCCAAGGGTTATTCTCGTCCAATTAGGGTTTTTAACCAATCTTGTGCATCCAATAAGTACATTTGTGTCATTGGTTGAGCATTTAGGTCATTTTCGTCCTCCCAAGGCTTATTCTCGTCCAATTAGGGTTTTTAACCAATCTTGTGCATCCAATAAGTACATTTGTGTCATTGGTTGAACATTTAGGTCATTTTCGTCCTCCCAAGGCTTATTCTCGTCCAATTAGGGTTTTTAACCAATCTTGTGCACCCAATAAGATATTTTGAGTCATTGGTTGAACATTTAGGTCATTTTCGTCCTCCCAAGGCTTATTCTCGTCCAATTAGGGTTTTTAACCAATCTTGTGCATCCAATAAGTGATTTTGTGTAATTGTTTGAACATTTAGGTTATTTTCGTCTTCCCAAGTCTTATTCTCGTCCAATTAGGGTTTTTAATTAATCTTGTGCATCCAATAAGTACATTTGTGTCATTGGTTGAACAATTAGGTCAGTTTAGTCCTCCCAAGGCCTATTCTCGTCCAATTAGGGTTTTTAACCAATCTTGTGCATCCAATAAGTGATTTTGTGTCATTGGTTGAAAATTTAGGTCATTTTCGTCCTCCCAAGGCTTATTCTCGTCCAATTAGGGTTTTTAACCAATCTTGTGCATCCAATAAGTGATTTTGTGTCATTGGTTGAACATTTAGGTTATTTTCGTCCTCCCAAGGCTTATTCTCGTCCAATTAGGGTTTTTTATTAATCTTGTGCATCCAATAAGTACATTTGTGTCATTGGTTGAACAATTAGGTCATTTTAGTCCTCCCAATGCCTATTCTTGTCCAATTAGGGTTTTTAACCAATCTTGTGCATCCAATAAGTGATTTTGTGTAATTGGTAGAACATTTAGGTCATTTTCGTCCTCCCATGCCTTATTCTCGTCCAATTAGGGTTTTTAATCAATCTTGTGCATCCAATAAGTACATTTGTGTCATTGGTTGAACAATTAGGTCATTTTAGTCCTCCCAAGGCCTATTCTCGTCCAATTAGTGTTTTTAACCAATCTTGTGCATCCAATAAGTGATTTTTTGTCATTGGTTGAAAATTTAGGTCATTTTCGTCCACCCAAGGATTATTCTCGTCCAATTAGGGTTTTTAACCAATCTTGTGCATCCAATAAGTGATTTTGTGTCATTGGTTGAACATTTAGGTCATTTTCGTCCTCCCAAGGCTTATTCTCGTCCAATTAGGGTTTTTAACCAATCTTGTGCATCCAACTAGTACATTTGTGTCATTAGATGAACATTTAGGTCATTTTCGTCCTCCCAAGGCTTATTCTCGTCCAATTAGTGTTTTTAACCAAACTTGTGCATCCAATAAGTGATTTTGTGTCATTGGTTGAACATTTAGGTCATTTTCGTCCTCCCAAGGCTTATTCTCGTCCAATTAGGGTTTTTAACCAATCTTGTGCATCCAATAAGTGATTTTGTGTAATTGTTTGAACATTTAGGTCATTTTCGTCCTCCCATGCCTTATTCTCGTCCAATTAGGGTTTTTAACCAATCTTGTGCATCCAATAAGTGATTTTGTGTCATTGGTTGAACATTTAGGTCATTTTCGTCCTCCCAAGGCTTATTCTCGTCCAATTAGGGTTTTTAACCAATCTTGTGTATCCAATAAGTGATTTTGTGTTGTTGGTTGAACATTTAGGTCATTTTTGTCCTCCCAAGGCTTATTCTCGTCCAATTAGGGTTTTTAACCAATCTTGTGCATCCAATAAGTACATTTGTGTCATTGGTTGAACATTTAGGTCATTTTCGTCCTCCCAAGGCTTATTCTCGTCCAATTAGGGTTTTTAACCAATCTTGTGCATCCAATTAGTACATTTGTGTCATTGGTTGAAAATTTAGGTCATTTTCGTCCTCCCAAGGCTTATTCTCGTCCAATTAGGGTTTTTAACCAATCTTGTGCATCCAATAAGTACATTTGTGTCATTGGTTGAACATTTATGTCATTTTCGTCCTCCCAAGGCTTATTCTTGTCCAATTAGGGTTCTTAACCAATCTTGTGCATCCAATAAGTACATTTGTGTCATTGGTTGAACATTTAGGTCATTTTCGTCCTCCCAAGGCTTATTCTCGTCCAATTAGGGTTTTTAACCAATCTTGTGCATCCAATAAGTGATTTTGTGTCATTGGTTGAACATTTAGGTCATTTTCGTCCTCCCAAGGCTTATTCTCGTCCAATTAGGGTTTTTAACCAATCTTGTGCATCCAATAAGTACATTTGTGTCATTGGTTGAACATTTAGGTCATTTTCGTCCTCCCAAGGCTTATTCTCGTCCAATTAGGGTTTTTAACCAATCTTGTGCATCCAATAAGTACATTTGTGTCATTGGTTGAACATTAAGGTCATTTTCGTCCTCGCAAGGCTTATTCTCGTCCAATTAGGGTTTTTAACCAATCTTGTGCCTCCAATAAGTGATTTTGTGTCATTGGTTGAACATTTAGGTCATTTTCGTCCTCCCAAGGCTTATTCTTGTCCAATTAGGGTTTTTAACCAATCTTGTGCATCCAATAAGTGATTTTGTGTCATTGGTTGAACATTTAGGTCATTTTCGTCTTCCCTAGGCTTATTCTCGTCCAATTAGGGTTTTTAACCAATCTTGTGCATCCAATAAGTGATTTTGTGTCATTGGTTGAACATTTAGGTCATTTTCGTCCTCCTAAGGCTTATTCTCGTCCAATTAGGGTTTTTAACAAATCTTGTGCATCCAATTAGTGATTTTGTGTCATTGGTTGAACATTTAGGTCATTTTCGTCCTCCCAAGGCTTATTCTCGTCCAATTAGGGTTTTTAACCAATCTTGTGCATCCAATAAGTGATTTTGTGTCATTGGTTGAACATTTAGGTCATTTTCGTCCTCCCAAGGCTTATTCTCGTCCAATTAGGGTTTTTAACCAATCTTGTGCATCCAATAATAATATTTGTGTCATTGGTTGAACATTTAGATCATTTTCGTCCTCCCAAGGCTTATTCTCGTCCAATTAGGGTTTTTAACCAATCTTGTGCATCCAATAAGTGATTTTGTGTCATTGGTTGAACATTTAGGTCATTTTCGTCCTCCTAAGGCTTATTCTCGTCCAATTAGGATTTTTAAGCAATCTTGTGCATCCAATAAGTGATTTTGTGTCATGGGTTGAACATTTAGGTCATTTTCATCCTCCCAATGCTTATTCTCGTCCAATTAGGGTTTTTAACCAATCTTGTGCATCCAATAAGTGATTTTGTGTAATTGGTTGAACATTTAGGTCATTTTCGTCCTCCCAAGGCTTATTCTCGTCCAATTAGGGTTTTTAACGAATCTTGTGCATCCAATAAGTGATTTTGTGTCATTGGTTGAACATTTAGGTCATTTTCGTCCTCCCAAGGCTTATTCTCGTCCAATTAGGGTTTTTAACCAATCTTGTGCATCCAATAAGTGATTTTGTGTCATTGGTTGAACATTTAGGTTATTTTCGTTTTCCCAAGGCTTATTCTCGTTCAATTAGGGTTTTAAATTAATCTTGTGCATCCAATAAGTACATTTGTGTCATTGGTTGAACATTTAGGTCAGTTTCGTCCTCCCAAGGCTTATTCTCGTCCATTTAGGGTTTTTAACCAATCTTGTGCACCCAATAAGATATTTTGTGTCATTGGTTGAACATTTAGGTCATTTTCGTCCTCCCAAGGCTTATTCTCGTCCAATTAGGGTTTTTAACCAATCTTGTGCATCCAATAAGTGATTTTGTGTCATTGGTTGAACATTTAGGTCATTTTCGTCCTCCCAAGGCTTATTCTCGTCCAATTAGGGTTTTTAACCAATCTTGTGCATCCAATAAGTGATTTTGTGTCTTTAGTTAAACATTTAGGTCATTTTCGTCCTCCCAAGGCTTATTCTCTTCCAATTAGGGTTTTTAACCAATCTTGTGCATCCAATAAGTACATTTGTGTCATTAGTTAAACATTTAGGTCATTTTCGTCCTCCCTAGGCTTATTCTCGTCCAATTAGGGTTTTTAACCAATCTTGTGCATCCAATAAGTACATTTGTGTCATTGGTTGAACATTTAGGTCATTTTCGTCCTCCCAAGGCTTATTCTCGTCCAATTAGGGTTTTTAACCAATCTTGTGCATCCAATAAATGATTTTGTTTCATTGGTTGAACATTTAGGTCATTTTCGTCCTCCCAAGGCTTATTCTCGTCCAATTAGGGTTTTTAACCAATCTTGTGCATCCAATAAGTACATTTGTGTCATTGGCTGAACATTTAGGTCATTTTCGTCCTCCCAAGGCTTATTCTCGTCCAATTAGGGTTTTTAACCAATCTTGTGCATCTAATAAGTGATTTTGTGTCATTGGTTGTACATTTGGTCATTTTCGTCCTCCCTAGGCTTATTCTCGTCTAATTAGGGTTTTGAACCAATCTTGTGCATCCAATAAGTGATTTTGTGTCATTGGTTGAACATTTAGGTCATTTTCGTCTTCCCTAGGCTTATTCTCGTCCAATTAGGGTTTTTAACCAATCTTGTGCATCCAATAAGTGATTTTGTATCATTGGTTGAACATTTAGGTCATTTTCGTCATCCCAAGGCTTATTCTCGTCCAATTAGAGTTTTTAACCAATCTTGTGCATCCAATAAGTGATTTTGTGTCATTGGTTGAACATTTAGGTCATTTTCGTCCTCCTAAGGCTTATTCTCGTCCAATTAGGATTTTTAACCAATCTTGTGCATCCAATAAGTAGTTTTTTGTCATTGGTTGAACATTTAGGTCATTTTCGTCCTCCCAAAGCTTATTCTCGTCCAATTAGGGTTTTTAACCAATCTTGTGCATCCAATAAGTACGTTTGTGTCTTTGGTTGAACATTTAGGTCTTTTTCGTCCTCCCTAGGCTTATTCTCGTCCAATTAGGGTTTTTAACCAATCTTGTGCATCCCATAAGTACATTTGTGTCATTCGTTGAACATTTAGGTCATTTTCATCCTCCCAAGGCTTATTCTCGTCCAATTAGGGTTTTGAACTGTAAAATACATGTTTTTGATGAAGACAAAAGACCAACGATGACGATGATGATCAAGACAACAAGCTCAAAAAGAAGAAGTCCAACATATCTCATTGATTAACTTTAGACTTCAAACATATTAAATGTTTAAATATAAAGGTAAATGATACAATCACAAGATCAAGTACATGAGAACCTTACATACTTTGCATATGCATAAACAATATTTTCAAAAGTCCAAAATAATATTTTCAAAATGTTAGAATCTTTATTTTTGACTAAAAACAATATTGTATTCGAATACAACCAAGCTGTATTCGAATACAGATAAAAATTGCTAAGTCAGAGGCTAGGCCATCCCATCTGTATTCGACTACAGATGAAAAATTGCTAAGTAAGAGGCTAGGCCATCTCATCTGTATTCGACTACAGATGAAAAATTGCTAAGTCAGAGGCTAGGCCATCTCATCTGTATTCGACTACACAGTGAAAAATTTGAATAATTTTTAACGTTGCAGCAAGTTGTATTTGAATACAGATATCTTGTAATCGAATACAACTGGAAGCAATGCAATTTTTCAGTTCTGAATTCAATTTAAAACATTGCAATTCTTCCTCAAACCTCTTGGATCAAAGGCCACGAATCTAAAGAGATGTTTGAGGACTATAAATAGGTCATAACTTCAGATTCAACTATGACAATCCCACGGCCAAACCTTGAACGACTTTGAACAACTTTTCTGTTTTTATCAAAGTCATTTTTCATAATTCAAGTACTTGCATTTCATTTTCATATCCTTGACAAAGGTTCTCAAAGTACTTGAAGCAATATTGGATTGTTATCATTATACCTCTCTTTCATATTCCTATATCATTATCAAAACAACAAGTGTTTGTAAAAAGAAAGTAATACTTTCTTTAAGTAGTTTTATCTAAGATAGTGGGGTGCTATCTTGTACATTATCTAAGATAGTGGGGTGCTATCTTAGAGGTTTTGTTAGAAGTTTGTAGCACAGATCCTAGGGTGGGACTTGTACATATTCTAACAATAGTGGAGAAATCTCTTGTGGTGTGCAAGAGGACTGGATGTACCCTTGGGTATAAGGGGAACCAGGATAATTCTGCTGTGTTCTTTACATTACTGCCATTTACTTTATCTTTTACTATCCATAAGCGCAAAAATCAATTGCTAATTCGTTGAAAACAAGAAATACTCTTAAACACCTAATTCACCCCCCTTTCTTAGGTGCACATCTGATCTTACATGAACTAATATTGTGCATCCAATAAGTGATTTTGTGTCATAGGTTGAACATTTAGGTCATTTTCGTCCTCCGAAGGCATATTCTCGTCCAATTAGGGTTTTGAACCAATCTTGTGCATCCAATAAGTGATTTTGTGTCATTGGTTGTACATTTAGGTCATTTTCGTCCTCCCTAGGCTTATTCTCGTCTAATTAGGGTTTTTAACCAATCTTGTGCATCCAATAAGTACATCTGTGTCATTGGTTAAACATTTAGGTCATTTTCGTCCTCCCAAGTCTTATTTTCGTCCAATTAGAGTTTTTAACCAATCTTGTGCATCCAATAAGTGATTTTGTCTCATTGGTTGAACATTTATGTCATTTCCGTCCTCCCAAGGCTTATTCTCGTCCAATTAGGGTTTTTAACCAATCTTGTGCATCCAATAAGTACATTTGTGTCATTGGTTGAACATTGAGGTCATTTTCGTCCTCCCTAGGCTTATTCTCGTCCAATTAGGGTTTTTAACCAATCTTGTGCATCCAATAAGTGATTTTGTGTCATTGGTTGAACATTTAGGTAATTTTCGTCCTCCCTAGGCTTATTCTCGTCCAATTAGGGTTTTTAACCAATCTTGTGCATCCAATAAGTGATTTTGTGCCATTGGTTGAACATTTAGGTCATTTTCGTCCTCCCAAGGCTTATTCTCGTCCAATTAGGGTTTTTAACCAATCTTGTGCATCCAATAAGTACATTTGTGTCATTGGTTGAACATTTCGGTCATTTATGTCCTCCAAAAGCTTATTGTCGTCCAATTAGGGTTTTTAACCAATCTTGTGCATCCAATAAGTGATTTTGTGTCATTGGTTGAGCATTTAGGTCATTAATGTCCTCCCTAGGCTTATTCTCGTCCAATTAGGGTTTTTAACCAATCTTGTGCATCCAATAAGTGATTTTGTGTCATTGGTTGAACATTTAGGTCATTTTCGTCCTCCCTAGGCTTATTCTCGTCCAATTAGGGTTTTTAACCAATCTTGTGCATCCAATAAGTGATTTTGTGTCATTGGTTGAACATTTAGGTCATTTTCGTCCTCCCAAGGCATATTCTCTTCCAATTAGGGTTTTTAACCAATCTTGTGCATCCATTAAGTGATTTTGTGTCATTGGTTGAACATTTAGGTCATTTTCGTCCTCCCTAGGCTTATTCTCGTCCAATTAGGGTTTTTAACCAATCTTGTGCATCCAATCAGTACATTTGTGTCATTGGTTGAACATTTAGGTCATTTTCCTCCTCCCAAGGCTTATTCTCGTCAAATTAGGGTTTTTAACCAATCTTGTGCATCCAATAAGTACATTTGTGTCATTGGTTGAACATTTAGGTCATTTTCGTCCTCCCTAGGCTTATTCTCGTCCAATTAGGGTTTTTAACCAATCTTGTGCATCCAATAAGTACATTTGTGTCATAAGTTGAACATTTAGGTCATTTTCGTCCTCCCTAGGCTTATTCTCGTCCAATTAGGGTTTTTAACCAATCTTGTGCATCCAATAAGTGATTTTGTGTCATTGGTTGAACATTTAGGTCATTTTCGTCCTCCCTAGGCTTATTCTCGTCCAATTAGGGTTTTTAACCAATCTTGTGCATCCAATAAGTGATTTTGTGTCGTTGGTTGAACATTTAGGTCATTTTCATCCTCCCTAGGCTTATTCTCGTCCAATTAGGGTTTTAAACCAATCTTGTGCATCCCATAAGTACATTTGTGTCATTGGTTGAACATTTAGGTCATTTTCGTCCTCCCTAGGCTTATTCTCGTCCAATTAGGGTTTTTAACCAATCTTGTGCATCCAATAAGTGATTTTGTGTCATTGGTTGAACATTTAGGTCATTTTCGTCCTCCCTAGGCTTATTCTCGTCCCATTAGGGTTTTTAAACCAATCTTGTGCATCCAATAAGTGATTTTGTGTCATTGGTTGAACATTTAGGTCATTTTCGTCCTCCCTAGGCTTATTTTCGTTCAATTAGGGTTTTTTAACAATCTTGTGCATCCAATAAGTGATTTTGTGCCATTGGTTGAACATTTAGGTCATTTTCGTCCTCCCTAGGCTTATTCTCGTCCAATTAGGGTTTTTAACCAATCTTGTGCATCCAATAAGTGATTTTGTGTCATTGGTTGAACATTTAGGTCATTTTCGTCCTCCCTAGGCGTATTCTCGTCCAATTAGGGTTTTTATCCAGTCTTGTGCATCCAATAAGTGATTTTGTGTCATTGGTTGAACATTTAGGTCACTTTCGTCCTCCCAAGGCTTATTCTCGTCCAATTAGGGTTTTTAACTAATCTTGTGCATCCAATAAGTAAATTTGTGTCATTGGTTGAACATTTAGGTCATTTTCGTCCTCCCTAGGCTTATTCTCGTCTAATTAGGGTTTTTAACCAATCTTGTGCATCCAATAAGTACATTTGTGTCATTGGTTGAACATTTAGGTCATTTTCGTCCTCCCTAGGCTTATTCTCGTCCAATTAGGGTTTTTAACCAATCTTGTGCATCCAATAAGTGATTTTGTGTCATTGGTTGAACATTTAGGTCATTTTCGTCCTCCCAATGCTTATTCTCGTCCAATTAGGATTTTTAACCAATCTTGTGCATCCAATAAGTACATTTGTGTCATTGGTTGAACATTTAGGTCATTTTCGTCCTCCCTAGGCTTATTCTCGTCCAATTAGGGTTTTTAACCAATCTTGTGCATCCAATAAGTACATTTGTGTCATTGGTTGAACATTTAGGTCATTTTCGTCCTCCCAAGACTTATTCTCGTTCAATTAGGGTTTTTAACGAATCTTGTGCATCCAATAAGTACATTTGTGTCATTGGTTGAACATTTAGGACATTTTCGTCCTCTCTAGGCTTATTCTCGTCCAATTAGGGTTTTTAACCAATCTTGTGCATCCAATAAGTGATTTTGTGTCATTGGTTGAACATTTAGGTCATTTTCGTCCTCCCAATGCTTATTCTCGTCCAATTAGGGTTTTTAACCAATCTTGTGCATCCAATAAGCGCTTTTGTGTCATTGGTTGAACATTTAGGTCATTTTCGTCCTCCCTAGGCTTATTCTCGTCCAATTAGGGTTTTTAACCAATCTTGTGCATCCAATAAGTGATTTTGTGTCATTGGTTGAACATTTAGGTCATTTTCGTCCTCCCAATGTTTATTCTCGTCCAATTAGGGTTTTTAACCAATCTTGTGCATCCAATAAGTACATTTGTGTCATTGGTTGAACATTTAGGTCATTTTCGTCCTCCCTAGGCTTATTCTCGTCCAATTAGGGTTTTTAACCAATCTTGTGGATCCAATAAGTACATTTGTGTCATTGGTTGAACATTTAGGTCATTTTCGTCCTCCCAAGGCTTATTCTCGTCCAATTAGGGTTTTTAACCAATCTTGTGCATCCAATAAGTACATTTGTGTCATTGGTTGAACATTTAGGTCATTTTCATCCTCCCAAGGCTTATTCTCGTCCAATTAGGGTTTTTAACAAATCTTGTGCATCCAATAAGTACATTTGTGTCATTGGTTGAACATTTAGGTCATTTTCGTACTTCCAATGCTTAGTCTCGTCCAATTAGGGTTTTGAACCAATCTTGTGCATCCAATAAGTACATTTGTGTCATTGGTTGAACATTTAGGTCATTTTCGTCCTCCCAAGGCTTATTCTCGTCCAATTAGGGTTTTTAACCAATCTTGTGGATCCAATAAGTACATTTGTGTCATTGGTTGAACATTTAGGTCATTTTCGTCCTCCCAAGGCTTATTCTCGTCCAATTAGGGTTTTTAACCAATCTTGTGCATCCAATAAGTACATTTGTGTCATTGGTTGAACATTTAGGTCATTTTCGTCCTCCCAAGGCTTATTCTCGTCCAATTAGGGTTTTTAACCAATCTGGTGCATCCAATAAGTAAATTTGTGTCATTGGTTGAACATTTAGGTCATTTTCGTCCTCCCTAGGCTTATTCTCGTCCAATTAGGGTTTTTAACCAATCTTGTGCATCCAATAAGTGATTTTGTGTCATTGGTTGAACATTTAGGTCATTTTCGTCCTCCCAAGGCTTATTCTCGTCCAATTAGGGTTTTGAACCAATCTTTTGCATCCAATAAGTGATTTTGTGTCATTGGTTGAACATTTAGGTCATTTTCGTCCTCCTAAGGCTTATTCTCGTCCAATTAGGATTTTTAACCAATCTTGTGCATCCAATAAGTACATTTGTGTCATTGGTTGAACATTTAGGTCATTTTCGTCCTCCCAAGGCTTATTCTCGTCCAATTCGGGTTTTTAACCAATCTTGTTCATCCAATAAGTGATTTTGTGGCATTGTTTGAACATTTAGGGCATTTTTCGTCCTCCCAAGGCTTATTCTCGTGCAATTAGAGTTTTTAACCAATCTTGTGCATCCAATAAGTTCATTTGTGTCATTGGTTGAACATTTAGGTCATTTTCGTCCTCCCTAGGCTTATTCTCGTCCAATTAGGGTTTCTAACCAATCTTGTGCATCCAATAAGTGATTTTGTGTCATTGGTTGAACATTTAGGTCATTTTCGTCAGCCCAAGGCTTATTCTCGTCCAATTAGGGTTTTTAACCAATCTTGTGCATCCAATAAGTGATTTTGTGTCATTGGTTGAACATTTAGGTCATTTTCGTCCTCCCAAGGCTTATTCTCGTCCAATTAGGGTTTTGAACCAATCTTATGCATCCAATAAGTGATTTAGTGTCATTGTTTGAACGTTTAGGTTATTTTCGTCCTCATAAGGCTTATTCTCGTCCAATTAGGGTTTTTAACCAATCTTGTGCATCCAATAAGTACATTTGTGTCATTGGTTGAACATTTAGGTCATTTTCGTCCTCCCAAGGCTTATTCTCGTCCAATTAGGGTTTTTAACCAATCTTGTGCATCCAATAACTGATTTTGTTTCATTGGTTGAACATTTAGTTCATTTTCGTCCTCCCAAGGCTTATTCTCGTCCAATTAGGGTTTTTAACCAATCTTGTGCATCCAATAAGTGATTTTGAGTCATTGGTTGAACATTTAGGTCATTTTCGTCCTCCCAAGGCTTATTCTCGTCCATTTAGTGTTTTTAATCAATCTTGTGCATCCAATAAGTGATTTTGTGTCATTGGTTGAACATTTAGTTCATTTTCGTCCTCCCATGGCTTATTCTCGTCCAATTAGGGTTTTTAACCAATCTTGTGCATCCAATAAATGATTTTGTGTAATTGGTTGAACATTTAGGTCATTTTCGTCCTCCCTAGGCTTATTCTCGTCCAATTAGGGTTTTTAACCAATCTTGTGCATCCAATAAGTGATTTTGTGTCATTGGTTGAACATTTAGGTCATTTTCGTCCTCCCAAGGCTTATTCTCGTCCAATTAGGGTTTTTAACCAATCTTGTGCATACAATAAGTGGTTTTGTGTCATTGGTTGAACATTTAGGTCATTTTCGTCCTCCCAAGGCTTGTTCTCGTCCAATTAGGGTTTTTAACCAATCTTGTGCATCCAATAAGTGATTTTGTGTCATTGGTTGATTATTTAGGTCATTTTCGTCCTCCCAAGGCTTATTCTCGTCCAATTAGGGTTTTTAACCAATCTTGTGCATCCAATAAGTACATTTGTGTCATTGGTTGAACATTTAGGTCATTTTTGTCCTCCCAAGGCTTATTCTCGTCCAATTAGGGTTTTTAACCAATCTTGTGCATCCAATAAGTGATTTTGTGTCATCGGTTGAACATTTAGGTCATTTTCGTCCTCCCAAGGCTTATTTTCGTCCAATTAGGGTTTTTAACCAATCTTGTGCATCCAATAAGTGATTTTGTGTCATTGGTTGAACATTTAGGTCATTTTCGTCCTCCCAAGGCTTATTCTCGTCCAATTAGGGTTTTGAACCAATCTTGTGCATCCAATAAGAGATTTTGTGTCATTGGTTGAACATTAAGGTCATTTTCGTCCTCTAGGGACTTATTCTCGTCCAATTAGGGTTTTTAACCAATCTTGTGCATCCAATAAGTGATTTTGTGTCATTGGTTGAACATTTAGGTCATTTTCGTCCTCCCAAGGCTTATTCTCGTCCAATTAGGGTTTTGAACCAATCTTGTGCATCCAATAAGTGATTTTGTGTCATTGGTTGATCATTTAAGTCATTTTCGTCCTCCCAAGGCTTGTTCTCGTACAATTAGGGTTTTTAACCAATCTTGTGCATCCAATAAGTGATTTTGTGTCATTGGTTGAACATTTAGGTCATTTTCGTCCTCCCAAGGCTTATTCTCGTCCAATTAGTGTTTTGAACCAATCTTGTGCTTCCAATAAGTGATTTTGTGTCATTGGTTGAACATTTAGGTCATTTTCGTCCTCTAGGGACTTAATCTCGTCCAATTAGGGTTTTTAACCAATCTTGTGCATCCAATAAGTGATTTTGTGTCATTGGTTGAACATTTAGGTCATTTTCGTCCTCCCAAGGCTTATTCTCGTCCAATTAGGGTTTTGAACCAATCTTGTGCATCCAATAAGTGATTTTGTGTCATTGGTTGAACATTTAGGTCATTTTCGTCCTCCCTAGGCTTAATCTCGTCCAATTAGGGTTTTTAACCAATCTTGTGCATCCAATAAGTGATTTTGTGTCATTGGTTGAACATTTAGGTCATTTTCGTCTTCCCTAGGCTTATTCTCGTCCAATTAGGGTTTTTAACCAATCTTGTGCATCCAATAAGTGATTTTGTGTCATTGGTTGAACATTTAGGTCATTTTCGTCCTCACAAGGCTTATTCTTGTCCAATTAGAGTTTTTAACCAATCTTGTGCATCCAATAAGTGATTTTGTGCCATTGGTTGAACATTTAGGTCATTTTCGTCCTCCTAAGGCATATTCTCGTCCAATTAGGATTTTTAACCAATTTTGTGCATCCAATAAGTACATTTGTGTCATTGGTTGAACATTTAGGTCATTTTTGTCCTCCCTAGGTTTATTCTCCTCCAATTAGGGTTTTTAACCAATCTTGTGCATCCAATAAGTGATTTTGTGTCATATTGTTGAACATTTAGGTCATTTTCGTCCTCCCAAAGCTTATTCTCCTCCAATTAGGGTTTTTAACCAATCTTGTGCATCCAATAAGTACATTTGTGTCATTGGTTGAACATTTAGGTCATTTTGTCCTCCCAAGGCTTATTCTCGTCCAATTAGGGTTTTTAACCAATCTTGTGCATCCAATAAGTGATTTTGTGTCATTGGTTGAACATTTAGGTCATTTTCGTCCTCCCAAGGCTTATTCTCGTCCAATGAGGGCTTTGAACTAATCTTGTGCATCCAACAAGTGATTTTGTGTCATTGGTTGAACATTTAGGTCATTTTCGTCCTCCCTAGGCTTATTCTCCTCCAATTAGGGTTTTTAACCAATCTTGTGCATCAAATAAGTGATTTTGTGTCATTGGTTGAACATTTAGGTCATTTCCGTCCTCCCTAGGCTTATTCTCGTCCAATTAGGGTTTTTAACCAATCTTGTGCATCCTATAAGTACATTTGTGTCATTGGTTGAACATTTAGGTCAATTTCGTCCTCCTAAGGCTTATTCTCGTCCAATTAGGGTTTTTAACCAATCTTGTGCATCCAATAAGTACATTTGTGTCATTGGTTGAACATTTAGGTCATTTTTGTCCTCCCAAGGCTTATTCTCGTCCAATTAGGGTTTTTAACCAATCTTGTGCATCCAATAAGTGACTTTGTGTCATTGTTTGAACATTTAGGTCATTTTTTTCCTCCCAAGGCTTATTCTCGTCCAATTAGGGTTTTGAACTACTCTTGTGCATCCAATAAGTGATTTTGGGTCATTGGTTGAACATTTAGGTCATTTTCGTCCTCCCAAGGCATATTCTCATCCAATTAGGGTTTTGAACCAATCTTGTGCATCCAATAAGTGATTTTGTGTCATTGGTTGTACATTTAGGTCATTTTCGTCCTCTCAAGGCTTATTCTCCTCCAATTAGGGTTTTTAACCAATCTTGTGCATCCAATAAGTACATTTGTGTCATTGGTTGAACATTTAGGTCATTTTGTCCTCCCAAGGCTTATTCTCGTCCAATTAGGGTTTTTAACCAATCTTGTGCATCCAATAAGTGATTTTGTGTCATTGGTTGAACATTTAGGTCATTTTCGTCCTCCCAAGGCTTATTCTCGTCCAATGAGGGCTTTGAACTAATCTTGTGCATCCAACAAGTGATTTTGGGTCATTGGTTGAACATTTAGGTCATTTTCGTCCTCCCTAGGCTTATTCTCCTCCAATTAGGGTTTTTAACCAATCTTGTGCATCAAATAAGTGATTTTGTGTCATTGGTTGAACATTTAGGTCATTTTCGTCCTCCCTAGGCTTATTCTCGTCCAATAAGGGTTGTTAACCAATCTTGTGCATCCAATAAGTACATTTGTGTCATTGGTTGAACATTTAGGTCATTTTCGTCCTCCCAAGGCTTATTCTCGTCCAATTAGGGTTTTTAACCAATCTTGTGCATCCAATAAGTACATTTGTGTCATTGGTTGAACATTTAGGTCAATTTCGTCCTCCTAAGGCTTATTCTCGTCCAATTAGGGTTTTTAACCAATCTTGTGCATCCAATAAGTACATTTGTGTCATTGGTTGAACATTTAGGTCATTTTTGTCCTCCCAAGGCTTATTCTCGTCCAATTAGGGTTTTTAACCAATCTTGTGCATCCAATAAGTGACTTTGTGTCATTGTTTGAACATTTAGGTCATTTTTTTCCTCCCAAGGCTTATTCTCGTCCAATTAGGGTTTTGAACTACTCTTGTGCATCCAATAAGTGATTTTGGGTCATTGGTTGAACATTTAGGTCATTTTCGTCCTCCCAAGGCATATTCTCATCCAATTAGGGTTTTGAACCAATCTTGTGCATCCAATAAGTGATTTTGTGTCATTGGTTGTACATTTAGGTCATTTTCGTCCTC